>SJYW01012022.1:90523-104679 GCA_006410735.1 Raphicerus campestris | reverse complement strand
ACTCATCTCAGATGCTAGTAAAGTAATGCTCAAAATTCTCCAAGCCAAGCTTCAGCAATACGTGAACCATGAAATTCCAGATGTTCAAGCTGGTTTTAGAAAAGGCAGAGGAACCAGAGATCAAATCGCCAACTTCTGGATCATCGAAAAGCAAGAGAGTTCCAGAAAACATCTATTTCTGCTTTATTGACTGTGCCAAAGCCTTTGACTGTGTGGATCACAGTCAACTGTGGAAAATTATGAAAGAGATGGGAATACCAGAGTACCTGACTTGCCTCTTGAGAAACCTACATGCAGATCAGGAAGCAACAGTTAGAACTGGACATGGAACAACAGACTGGTTCCAAATAGGAAAAGGAGTAGGTCAAGGTTGTATACTGTCACCCTGCTTATTTAACTTATATGCAGAATACATCATAAGAAATGCTGGGCTGGAGGAAGCACAAGCTGTAATCAAGATTGCTGGGAGAAATATCAGTCACCTCAGATATGCAGATGACACCACCCTTATGGCAGAAAGTGAAGAGGAACTAAAAAGCCTCTTAATGAAAGTGAAAGAGGAGAGTGAAAAAGTTTGCTTAAAGCTCAACATTCAGAAAACTCAGATCATGGCATCTGGTCTCATCACTTCATGGGAAATAGATGGAAAACAGTGGAAACAATGTCAGACTTTATTTTTTTTTTTGGCTCCCAAATCACAGCAGATGGTGATTGCAGCCATGAAATTCAAAGATGCTTACTCCTTGGAAGGAAAGTTATGACTAACCTAGACAGCATATTAAAAAGCAGAGATATTACTTTGCCAACAAAGGTCTGTCTAGTCATGGCTATGGGTTTTCCAGTAGTCAAGTATGGATGTGAGAATTGGACTTAAAGAAAGCAGAGCACAGAAGAATTCATGCTTTTGAACTGCGGTGTTGGAGAAGACTCTTGAGAGTCCCTTGGACTGCAAGGAAATCCAACTGGTGCATCCTAAAGGAGATCAGTCCTGGGTGTTCATTAGTAAGACTGATGTTGAAGATGAATACTTTGGCCACCTCATGTGAAGAGCTGACTCATTTGAAAAGACCCTGATGCTGGAAAACTTTGAGGGTGAAAGGAGAAGGAGATGACAGAAAATGAGATGGTTGGACGGTATCACCGATTCAATGGACGTGAGTTTGGGTAAACTCCAGGAGCTGGTGAGGGACAGGCAGACGTCGTGTGCTGTGGTTCATGGGATCACAGAGTCAGACACGACTGAGTGACTGAACTGAACTGAAGCTCAAAGTTCACTATTTTTGTTTGCTTTTGAGGATCCATTTGATTCCTCTACCCAATTACCTTGGACACTGTTGGCTCAAGTACTTCTAGATAGTCCTTATTTGTTTGAACAGGCTTTAGCTAAAGACCAGCTGCCTTTCAGGCACCAGAGCCTATAAAAATTGTCCAGTATGAAGATGACATTCTCCTTTGCACTGACACAGAAGTACAATGTGACCAAGCTACTTGTGATCTACTTCATTATCTAGCCCAATGCAGCTACAAAATATCAAAATATAAAGCGCAGATATGTCAATAAGAACTTAAATATTTAGGACTCAAACTGTCACAAGGAGTTCAGTCCCTGGGAAAAGAAAGAATACAACCCATTTACAACATCCTTTTCCTAATACTCTTAGAAAACCCCATAGTTTCCTTGGCATAACGTTATTGCCAAATTTGGATTCCCAAATATGGAGAATTACCTCTACTTTTATGTAAATTACTAAAAGAGACTCAACAATCTGGACAAAAAATATTACAATGGGAACCTGGAGAAATAGATTCATTTAAGACTTTACAGGGGGCAGTCCCAAAATGGCAGAGGAATAGGCTGGGGAGACTACTTTCTACCCCACAAATTCATCAAAGCTCATTTGAATGTTGAGCCACTTCCACAAAATCACTTCTGAATGATGGTGAAGGATACTAGGCACCCAGAAAGCCCATCCTTTTTGAAAGGAGGTATGACAAAATATAAAAGACAAAAAACAGAGACAAAAGACTTAGGGACAGAGACCTATTCTGGGGAGGAAGTCGTGAACAAGGAGAAGTTTCTACACAGTAGGAAACCTTCCCACAGGTGGGTCTTTGGGGAGTTTTGGAATCTCAGAGGGCAACATAATTTGCATCATCAGTTCTTAGGGTAAGGACTGGGCCTGAATGCCCTGGGACAATCTAAGGGAGCTAATATGAGGTAGCGACCCAAACCATGGGATAACCAGAGAGGTAAACAAAACACAAAAACACAAAACATTCCCGCAAAGGCTCTAACACACAGCTTGGTGAGCTCACAGAACAAAGTATTGAGCAAATACCAAAGGAGAGCTAGCTGGCTATGTATAGGCCTCTCCTTAACCCCCTGTACCCCGCTGGAGGCAAAGAGTTAGGTTAGTGACATCCAGAGCCAGAGGTAAGGGGCTGCTGCAATCTTGGCCCCAGCGACGGCATCTTCCGCCAAACTATAACCAGGCTCCCAGCTGCTAACCACATCTTCCCGGAATCCAGGTTGGTTGACATCTGCCAGGATGTTGCAACTTGGGATCAGCTCCCCAGAGGAGACCCATGGCATACCTGAAATGGTACTCTCATGGTGCAACAGGAAAACCAATTGGCTAGGACCAGGGAGGTGATTAAGACCTACTATTACCTTGCAAAATAAGACACTATTTTTAAAGCAAATTTCATATATATATATATTAAAATTTTTGTGATTCATTTTGTTTTGTATTTTTTATATTGCATTTTTGAGAGTCTAACCTCTATTCTAGACTTTTAACCTTTGCATTTTGGTATTTGTTATCAATATTGTACCTTTAAGAATCTAATCTTCAGTATTCATTTTCACTTGCAGATTTGATTACTGCTCTTTCCCTTTTGACACTCTCTTTTCTCCTGCAGGTCACCCCTATTTCCTCCCCCCACCTCTTCTTTTCTATATCTAAATATGTGAATCTCTCTGGGTGTTCTGGGCTGTGGAGAACACTTAGGGAAATGATTACTGGCTAGATTGCTCTCTCCCCATTTGACTCCCCCTCTTCCCTTCCTGGTCACCTTTATTTCATTCCTCCCTCTTCTCTTCTCTGTGTAACTCTGTGAATCTCTTTGGGTGTCCTTTGCTGTGAAAAATTGTTTCACCATTAACCTAGATGTTTTATCATCTATGCTTATGGATGGAGAAGTCTTGAGGTTACTGTAAGAGAAAGACTAGAAGCCAGAAGCAGGAGGGTTAACTCCGGAATGAGAACATCAGAGAACTCCTGACTCCAGGGCACATTAATAGACAAGAACTCATCCCCAAATCTCCATACCTACACTGAAACCAAGCTCCACCCAAGAGCCAACAAGTTCCAGACATACCACACTAATTCTGCAGCAAAGCAGGAA
This sequence comes from Raphicerus campestris, assembly GCA_006410735.1. Classification (NCBI taxonomy): domain Eukaryota; kingdom Metazoa; phylum Chordata; class Mammalia; order Artiodactyla; family Bovidae; genus Raphicerus; species Raphicerus campestris. The sequence goes on along the minus strand of SJYW01012022.1, from coordinate 101,271 downwards.
CACAACCCTGAGCATAAAAGACAGGCTGCTTAAAATCATGCCAAGCCCATAGACACCCCCAAACTCAATACTGGACATTTCATTGCACTTCAGAGAGAAAAAATCTAGCTCCACCCACCAGAATGCAGAGGCAAGCTCCCCAATCAGGAAAATTGACAAGCCACTAGTCCAACCCCACCCACAGTAATCAGACTCCACAATAAAGAGAAACCATGAACATCCAGCCTAGAGAAAGGGCACCCCAAACACGGCAATCTAAACAAAATGAAAAGGCAGAGAAATATTCAGCAGGTAAAGGAACATGATAAATACCCACCAAACCAAATAAAAGAGAAGGAGATAGAGAGTCTACCTGAAAAAGAAATTCAGAATAATGATAGTAAAGAAGATCCAAAATATTGACAACAAAGTGGAGTTAAAGATAAATAGACTAGAGACAAGGATTGAGAATATACAAGAAATGTTTAACAAAGACCTAGAAGAAATAAAGAAGAGTCAACTAATAATGAATAATTTGTAATAACTGAGATCAAAAGCACTCTGGAGGGAACCAGTAGTAGAATAATTGAGGCAGAAGAGAGGATAAGTGAGGTGGAAGATAGAATGGTGAAAATAAATGAAGCAGAAAGGGGGATAAAGAATTAAAAGAAATGAGGACAACCTCAGAGACCTCTGGGACAAGGTTAAACACCTCAATATTCGAATCATAGGTGTCCCCAAAAAAGAAGACAAAAAGAAAAGTCATGAGAAAATACTTGGGGAGATAATAGTTGAAAACTTCCCTAAATTGGAGAAGGAAATAGCCATCCAAGTCCGAGAAACCCAGAGAGTCCCTAACAGGATAAACTCAAGATGAAACTAGCAAAGACACATATTAATCAAGCTAATGAAGATCAAACACAAAGAGCAAATTTTAAAAGAAGCAAGGGGAAAACAACAAATAACACACAAGGGGATCCCCATAAGGATAACAGCTGATCTTTCCATAGAAATTCTTCAGGCCAGAAGGGAAGAAAAGCCTACAACCAAGATTACTGTACCCAGCAGTGATCTCATTCAGCTATGAAGGAGAAATCAAAAGCTTTACAGACAAGCAAAAGCTGAGAGAATTCAGAACCACCAAATCATCTCTTCAACAAATGCTAAATTATCTTCTCTAGACAGGAAACACAGAAAAAGATTATAAAATCAAACTGAAAACAACAAAGTAAATGGCAATGGGATCATATTTATCAATAAGTACCTTAGATATAAATGGGTTGAATAGTGAATAGTGAAGTCACTGAGTAGTATCTGACTCTTTGAGACCCTGTGGACTATAGCCTACCAGGCTTCTCCGTCCATGGGATTCTCCAGGCAAGAATACTGGAGTAGGTTACCATTTCCCAACCAAAAGACAAAGACTGGCTGAATGGATACAAAAACAAGACACCTATATATGTTGTCTATAAGAGACCCACTTCAAACCAAGGGACACATACAAACTGAAAGTGAAGGGATGGAAAAAGTTATTTCATGCAAATGGACACCAAAAGAAAGCAGAGGTAGCAATACTTCACAGACAAACTAGACTTTGAAATAAAGACCATGAAAAGAGACAAAGAAGGACACTATCAAATGATCAAACAATCAATCCAAGAAGAAATAGCAATTATAAATATATATGCACCCAACATAGGAGCACCTCAATACATAAGGCAAATGCTAACAAGTATGAAAGGGGAAATTAACAGTAACACACTAATAGTGGGAGACTTTAACACAGCACTCACAGCTATGGATAGATCAATCAACCTAAAAATTAGCAAGGAAGCACAAGTTTAAATGATACAATGGGCCAGTTAGAACTGATTGATATCTATAGGACATTTCACCCCCAAACAATTAATTTCACCTTTTTCTCAAGTGCACATGAAACATTCTCCAGGATAGATCTCATCCTGGGCCATAAATCTAGCCTTGGTAAATTCAAATAAACTGAAACCATTTCAAGCATCTTTTCTGCTCACAATGAGATAAGATTAGATATCAAATACAAGAAAAAACTATTAAAAATACAAATATATGGAGGCTAAACAACACATTTCTGAATAACCAAAAGATCACTGAAGAAATCAAAAAGGAAATAAAAATATACATAGAAACAAAATGAAAACATGACAACCCAAAACCTATAGGATTCAGTAAAAGCAGTGCTAAGAGGAAGGTTAATAACAATACAAGCTTACCTCAAGACACAAGAGAAACAAACAAACAAACAAAAAAACACCCTAACTTTACAACTAAGGCAACTAGAAAAAAGAAGAAACGAAGAACTCCAAAGTTAGTAGAAGAAAAGAAATCATAGAAATAAGAGCAGAGATAATTGAAAAAGAAAGTTGGCCACAGCAAAAATCAGCAAAATTAAAAGCTGGTTCATTGAGAAGATTAATAAAACAGAAAAACCATTAGCCAAACTCATCAAGGAAATAAAAGGAGCAGAATCAAATCAATAAAATTAAAAGAAATCACAACAGGTAACACAGAAATATAAAGGACCATAAAAGACTACTATCAGCAACTATATGCCAATAAATCGGACAACTTGGAAGAAATGGAAGAATTCTTAGAAAAGTATAACCTTCTGAAAGTGAATCAGGAAGAAATAGAAAATCTTACTAGATGCATGACAAGCATGGAAATAAAAACTATTATCAAAAATCTTCCAACAAACAAAAGTCCAGGATCAGATGGCTTCACAGGTGAATTTTACTAAAAATTTAGAGAAGCGCCAACATCTATCCTACTCAAAGTCTTCCACAAATTTACAGAGGAAGGTAAACTCCCAAACTCATTTTATGAGGCTAACATTACCCTAATACCAAAACCAGGCAAAGATGCCACATAAAAGAAAACTACAGGCTAACATCACTGATGAACATAGATGCAAAAATCCTCAAAAAAAATTCTAGCAAATAGAATTCAACAACATATTAAAAAGATCTTACATCATGCCCACGTGGGCTTTATTCCAGGAATGCAAGGATTCTTCAATAATTGCAAATCAACCAATGTGATACACCACATTAACAAATTGAAAGATAAAAACCACAATTATCTCAATAGATGCTAAGAAATCCTTTGACAAAATTCAACTCCAATTTATGATAAAAACTCTCTGGAAAGTAGGCACAGAAGGAACATACCTCAACCTATAAAAACCATACACAATAAAACCACAATAAACACTATCCTAAATGGTGAAAAATTGAAAGCATTTCCTCTAAAGTCAGGAACAAGACAAGGGTGCCCACCCTCACCACTACTATTAAACATAGTTGTGGAAGTTTTAGCTACAGCAATCAGAGAAGAAAAAGAAATAAAAGGAATACAGATTGAAAAAGAAGAAATAAAACTTTCACTCTTTCCAGTTGACATGATCCTCTACATAGAAAATCCTAAAGACACCACCAGAAAATTACTAGAGCTAATCAATGAATGAAATAAAGTTGCAGGATATAAAATTAATGCAAAGAAGTTCCTTGCATGTCTATACACTAACAATGAGAAAACATAAAGAGAAATTAAGTAAACAATTACATTCACCATTGCAACAAAAAGAATAAAGTACTTAGGGATAAATTTACCTAAAGAAACAAAAGACCTGTATTACTGAAAACTATAAAACACTGATGAAAGAAATCAAAGATGACACAAATAGATGGAGAAATATACCATGTTCATGTATCAGAAGAGTCAATATAGTGAAAATGAGTATACTACCAAAAGCAATTTATAGATTTAATGCAATCTCCATCAAGCCACCAATGGTATTTTTAGCAGAGCTAGAATAAATAATGTCACAATTTGTAAGGAAACACACAAAACTTCAAATAGCCAAAAAATTCTTGAGAAAGAAGAATGAAACTGGAGGAATCAACCTGCCTGACCAGACTATACTTCAAAGCTTCTGTCATCAAGACAGTAAGGTACTGGCACAAAGACAGAAATACAGGTCAATGGCACCAAATAGAAAGCCCAGAGAGGAATCCACACACTTATGGATACCTTATGTTTAACAAAGGAGGCAAAAATATAGAATGGAGAAAATACAATCTCTTTAACAAGTGGTGGTGGGNGGCACAAAGACAGAAATACAGATCAATGGCACCAAATAGAAAGCCCAGAGAGGAATCCACACACTTATGGATACCTTATGTTTAACAAAGGAGGCAAAAATATAGAATGGAGAAAATACAATCTCTTTAACAAGTGGTGGTGGGAAAACTGGTCAACCACTTGTAAAACAATAAAACTAGAATACTTTCTAACACCATACACAAAAATAAACTCAAATAGATTAAAGATCAAAATGTAAGACCAGAAACTATAAAACCTAGAGGTAAACATAGCCATAAGACTCTCTGACATAAATCACAGCAAGATCCTCTATGACCCACCTTGCAAAGTAATGGAAATAAAAGCAAAAATAAGCAAATGGGACTTAATTAAACTTAAAAGCTTTTGCACAATGAAGGAAACTATAAGCAAGGTGAAAAGACCACCTTCAGAATGGAAGAAAATAATAGCAAAAAAGCAGCTGACAAAGAATTCATCTCCAAAATATACAATCAGCTCATGCAGCTCAATATCAGACAAATAAATGACCCAATCAAAAAAGAGCCAAAGAACTAAACAGACATCTCTCTAAAGAAGACATGCGGATGGCTAACAAGCACATGACAAGATGCTCAACATCACTCATTATCAGAGAAATGCAAATCAAAACCACAGTGAAGTACCATCTCACGCCAGTCAGAATGGCTGCCATCAAAAAGTCTACAAACTATAAATGCTGGAGAGGATGTGAAGAAAAGGGAACCCTCTTACATTGTTGGTGGGAATGCAAACTAGTACAGCCACTATGGAGAACAGTGAGGAGATTCCTTAAAAAGTGGAAATTGAACTGCCATATGACCCAGCAATCGCACTGCTGGGTATACACACCGAGGATACCAGAACTGAAAGAGACATGTATTCTCCAAGGTTCATTGCAGCACTGTTTACAATAGCTAGGACATGTAAGCAACGTAGATGTCCATCTGCAGAGAAATGGATAAGAAAGCTGTGGTACATATACATAATGGAATATTGCTCAGCTATTAAAAAGAATGCATTTGGGTCAGTTCTAATGAGATGGATGAAACTGGAGCCAATTATGCACAGTGAAGTATGTCAGAATGAAAAACACCACTGCAATAATATTAACACATATATGTGAAATTTGGAAAGATGGTAATGACAACCCGATGTCTAAGACAGCAAAAGAGACACAGATATTTTTGGACATACTTTTGGACTTTGTGGGAGAAGAAAAGGGTGGGATGATTTGAGAGAATAGCATTGAAACATGTATATTACCACATGTGAAAGAGATGACCAGTCCAAGTTCAATGGATGAAACAGGGCATTTAAATAGGGATGACCCAGGATAGGATGGGGAGGGAGGTGGGCAGGGGGATTGGGATAAAGGGACATATGAACACCCATGACTGATTCATATCAACGTATGGAAAAAAACATCACAATATTGTTAAAGAATTACCCTCCAATTAAAATATTTTTAAAAATAAGACTTTTTATAATAGGCTGTTCTTCAGGCTACTGCTCTCAGCCTACCTACAGGAGACTAATTTAATCTTTTTGTAGCAGAGAAATCAGGAATAGCACAGGGAATTTTAATNAATCCAACAACATATTAAAAAGATCTTACATCATGCCCACGTGGGCTTTATTCCAGGAATGCAAGGATTCTTCAATAATTGCAAATCAACCAATGTGATACACCACATTAACAAATTGAAAGATAAAAACCACAATTATCTCAATAGATGCTAAGAAATCCTTTGACAAAATTCAACTCCAATTTATGATAAAAACTCTCTGGAAAGTAGGCACAGAAGGAACATACCTCAACCTATAAAAACCATACACAATAAAACCACAATAAACACTATCCTAAATGGTGAAAAATTGAAAGCATTTCCTCTAAAGTCAGGAACAAGACAAGGGTGCCCACCCTCACCACTACTATTAAACATAGTTGTGGAAGTTTTAGCTACAGCAATCAGAGAAGAAAAAGAAATAAAAGGAATACAGATTGAAAAAGAAGAAATAAAACTTTCACTCTTTCCAGTTGACATGATCCTCTACATAGAAAATCCTAAAGACACCACCAGAAAATTACTAGAGCTAATCAATGAATGAAATAAAGTTGCAGGATATAAAATTAATGCAAAGAAGTTCCTTGCATGTCTATACACTAACAATGAGAAAACATAAAGAGAAATTAAGTAAACAATTACATTCACCATTGCAACAAAAAGAATAAAGTACTTAGGGATAAATTTACCTAAAGAAACAAAAGACCTGTATTACTGAAAACTATAAAACACTGATGAAAGAAATCAAAGATGACACAAATAGATGGAGAAATATACCATGTTCATGTATCAGAAGAGTCAATATAGTGAAAATGAGTATACTACCAAAAGCAATTTATAGATTTAATGCAATCTCCATCAAGCCACCAATGGTATTTTTAGCAGAGCTAGAATAAATAATGTCACAATTTGTAAGGAAACACACAAAACTTCAAATAGCCAAAAAATTCTTGAGAAAGAAGAATGAAACTGGAGGAATCAACCTGCCTGACCAGACTATACTTCAAAGCTTCTGTCATCAAGACAGTATGGTACTGGCACAAAGACAGAAATACAGATCAATGGCACCAAATAGAAAGCCCAGAGAGGAATCCACACACTTATGGATACCTTATGTTTAACAAAGGAGGCAAAAATATAGAATGGAGAAAATACAATCTCTTTAACAAGTGGTGGTGGGAAAACTGGTCAACCACTTGTAAAACAATAAAACTAGAATACTTTCTAACACCATACACAAAAATAAACTCAAATAGATTAAAGATCAAAATGTAAGACCAGAAACTATAAAACCTAGAGGTAAACATAGCCATAAGACTCTCTGACATAAATCACAGCAAGATCCTCTATGACCCACCTTGCAAAGTAATGGAAATAAAAGCAAAAATAAGCAAATGGGACTTAATTAAACTTAAAAGCTTTTGCACAATGAAGGAAACTATAAGCAAGGTGAAAAGACCACTTCAGAATGGAAGAAAATAATAGCAAAAAAGCAGCTGACAAAGAATCTCCAAAATATACAATCAGCTCATGCAGCTCAATATCAGACAAATAAATGACCCAATCAAAAAAGAGCCAAAGAACTAAACAGACATCTCTCTAAAGAAGACATGCGGATGGCTAACAAGCACATGACAAGATGCTCAACATCACTCATTATCAGAGAAATGCAAATCAAAACCACAGTGAAGTACCATCTCACGCCAGTCAGAATGGCTGCCATCAAAAAGTCTACAAACTATAAATGCTGGAGAGGATGTGAAGAAAAGGGAACCCTCTTACATTGTTGGTGGGAATGCAAACTAGTACAGCCACTATGGAGAACAGTGAGGAGATTCCTTAAAAAAGTGGAAATTGAACTGCCATATGACCCAGCAATCGCACTGCTGGGTATACACACCGAGGATACCAGAACTGAAAGAGACATGTATTCTCCAAGGTTCATTGCAGCACTGTTTACAATAGCTAGGACATGTAAGCAACGTAGATGTCCATCTGCAGAGAAATGGATAAGAAAGCTGTGGTACATATACATAATGGAATATTGCTCAGCTATTAAAAAGAATGCATTTGGGTCAGTTCTAATGAGATGGATGAAACTGGAGCCAATTATGCACAGTGAAGTATGTCAGAATGAAAAACACCACTGCAATAATATTAACACATATATGTGAAATTTGGAAAGATGGTAATGACAACCCGATGTCTAAGACAGCAAAAGAGACACAGATATTTTTGGACATACTTTTGGACTTTGTGGGAGAAGAAAAGGGTGGGATGATGTGAGAGAATAGCATTGAAACATGTATATTACCACATGTGAAAGAGATGACCAGTCCAAGTTCAATGGATGAAACAGGGCATTTAAACAGGGATGACCCAGAAGGATAGGATGGGGAGGGAGGTGGGCAGGGGGATTGGGATAAGGGAACATATGTACACCCATGACTGATTCATATCAACGTATGGAAAAAAACATCACAATATTGTTAAAGAATTAGCCTCCAATTAAAATATTTTTTAAAATAAGACTTTTTATAATAGGCTGTTCTTCAGGCTACTGCTCTCAGCCTACCTACAGGAGACTAATTTAATCTTTTTGTAGCAGAGAAATCAGGAATAGCACAGGGAGTTTTAATTTGGCCCAAAGCTGAAAATAACTGGTTGCTTACTTTGAGCAAAATATTCTGTTCTGTAGCCCAAGGATGGCCACAGTTTCTACAAATTGTGGCCTGGTAATACCTGAAGCTTCTAAGTTCATTGCAGACAGAGATCTGACGGTTTATATTTCACATGATATCTCTGGAATTTTAAATTCTAAGGAAGGACAATGGTTATCTGACAATTGCCTTCTCAAATACCAGTGCCTACTCTTAAAAAGACCCATAACTCAGCTAAAAAACTGTTTAGCCTTAAACCCAGCAACATTCCTTCCTGAGTCGTTAGATAAGAAACAAATCCATGCCTGTTATCAAGTCCTAGCTTTAAATTTGGAGAAAGGAATGGCAACCTACTCCAGTATTCTTGCCTGGAGAATCCCATGGACAGAGGAGCCTGGTGGGCTGCTCTCCATGGGATAGCACAGAGTCAGACATGGATGAAGCAATTTAGCAGCAGCAGCAGCAGCTTTAAATTATTCAACAAGAAAAGACTGGCAGATAAATTTCAAGGCAAAAGTTTTAGCTATTTTTTCAAGGCAAACTTTATAGTCTAATATCTTTAAATGATAGTTTAATGATAGTCACATTAAACATAAAGTACCACATTTACACTTTAATGCATACAACTGTACACCAAAATAAAATGACATTACATATATTAACAACAGCACAAAGAGAAACCTGTGCCATACTTCATACAAAATGCTGCACATATATACCTGCACATATATACAAAATGTCTGATTCTTTTCAAGATATAAAAGTCAAGTCCAGGCAATGGCTAACTGAGGGATAGAAATTGCCAGGTAGTCCGTGTAGGACTCTGAGACTTCATTGTAGTTTTGGTTTGAATTTCTCCAATAACTAGTCATGTTGAGCATCTCTTCAAGTGACTCTTGGCCATCTGTATGTTTCTTTGGAGAAATGCATATTTAAGTCTTCCACTCATTTTTTGACTGAAGTTTTTGTATTTATGATACTGAGCTTGATGGACTGTTTGCATATTTTGAAAATTAATCCCTTGTCAGTTGCTTCTTTTGCAGATATTTTTGCATTCTGATGACTGTCTTTTCATCTTCTTTGTGCTCTCCTTTACTGTGTAGAAGTTAAATTTAAATAGCTCTCATTTATTTATTTTAAAAATTTTCTTTATTTTAGGAAATGGGTCAAAAATATCTTGCTGTGATTTATGACAAAGATGTTTTCCCAAAGTTTTCCTCAAAGAGTTTTATAGTGTCACTCTTACATTTAGTTGTTTAATCCATTTTGAATTTACTTTTGTGTATGATGTTAGGGAATGCTCTAATTTCATTTTTCTACCTATAGCTGTTAAGGTTTCCCAAACTACTTATTAAAAATTTTATATGCCGGGGTCCAGCCCCGGTGGATCTAAGGAATTCGAAGCAGGGATGGAGCTGGCGAGGAAAAACTTATTTATTTAGAAATATAAAGAGAGATTAGGAAAGAATAGTGTAGTAGGAAAATTAGTGGAGAAAAGATGCTGAATAACTTGGTTTACATGGAAAACAAATAAAATTCTAAGACAAGGAACTTGCACCATCTACGTAGGCCACTGGCACCCACTTGAATAGCAGAGGGTGCCCTGCCTTGGACTCCCTCTTGTGTGGGTCTTAGAAGCCAGGGCAAATAAAGAGACACGGTGAGCCTCCATGTTCCAGATGGGAATTCAGCCAGAAAGGGGAGAAAAGAACGACATGGGGGAGCCAAGCATTGGTGCCAGACCCACAACTTTATTTTCAAAAGCAGCTTATATACTCCAAGTTGTACATAAAGAAATAATGGAATATTCAGAATTATGCAGGGGTAGCAGTCCTGACCCTTATTGAGACCAGGCTTTCTTTTTGCATACCTTCCAGTATACAAAAGGTCTCAGGTGATTTTACATCATCTTCTGGCCAGGGGGCTTATTAACATTTTTATGCCTCTTTTCCTGGATAAATCTCTATCAACCAGAAAACTCTTTTTCCCTTGAAGTGTTTTTTCTTTAATCTGCATCACCCTCAAATTACTATATAAAGTTACATTCCTGTAGAATAAAGGTGCAGTGGGTTATAACAAAGAAAGTACTTAACTCAAAGATCTAATGTTGCTAATGCCAGGGCTACCACTTGTTTTTTCTACATACCAACTATATCAACAAATAAAAGATATGAAACTTGGCAGCAAGTATTGGCTCAACAAATGAAACCCTTAATCAGTCCTATTCTAATGATTTTGACTCCTTGGAAGCCCCTACATTCCTAGGATGTTTTAAGCTTCCTGTGCCTCTTGTGGTCGGGAGGCCACAAACAATCACATGCACAGCTGTAAGAGTCCGGCAGGCAGGCTAGAAAGCCATCAGAGAGGTTTTTGGATTGAAACACTC
>SJYW01012022.1:39685-77576 GCA_006410735.1 Raphicerus campestris | reverse complement strand
TTTTACATCATCTTCTGGCCAGGGGGCTTATTAACATTTTTATGCCTCTTTTCCTGGATAAATCTCTATCAACCAGAAAACTCTTTTTCCCTTGAAGTGTTTTTTCTTTAATCTGCATCACCCTCAAATTACTATATAAAGTTACATTCCTGTAGAATAAAGGTGCAGTGGGTTATAACAAGGAAAGTACTTAACTCAAAGATCTAATGTTGCTAATGCCAGGGCTACCACTTGTTTTTTCTACATACCAACTATATCAACAAATAAAAGATATGAAACTTGGCAGCAAGTATTGGCTCAACAAATGAAACCCTTAATCAGTCCTATTCTAATGATTTTGACTCCTTGGAAGCCCCTACATTCCTAGGATGTTTTAAGCTTCCTGTGCCTCTTGTGGTCGGGAGGCCACAAACAATCACATGCACAGCTGTAAGAGTCCGGCAGGCAGGCTAGAAAGCCATCAGAGAGGTTTTTGGATTGAAACACTCATTATTCCCAGGAGAAAGAAAGAAAGAAAGTGAAGTCGCTCAGTCCTGTCCAACTCTTTGTGACCCCATGGACTGTAGCCTACCAGGCTTCTCTGTCCATGGGATTCTCTAGGCAATAGTCCTGAAGTGGATTGCCATTTCCTTCTCCAAGGGATCTTCCTAACCCGGGTCTCCCGCATTGTAGACAGATACTTTACCGTCTGAGCCACCATCTAAAAGCTCTAAATTAACTTTTTCCAGAAAAAGGTGGTGGTGGGACAGCCCCCTGTTAATGTCAGAGGAGTAGGTGGAAAGCATAACACAGTAAAGCAGGCGGACTCTGGTTTTTGGGGGTAGATGCTCAGGAACCGGGGGTCTCCTGAGGCTCAATCCTGCCTTTGCATATGCCTAGCCTCTTTCCTCATGACCTTTGCCATGGGTGGAATTCCTCATGCTGGCTCCCAGCAACTATCTTTCCTCCTTTGTATATTCTTGCCTACTTTGTCATAGGTTAGGTAACCATAAATGCTTGGATATATCTTTGGGCTTTTTATCCTGTTCCATTGATCTATATTTCTGCTTTTATGTCAGTATCATACTGTCTTGATTATTATCAGTTCTGTTCAGTTGCTTCAGTCCGACTCTCTGCGACCCCATGNAGCAGCAGCAGCAGCAGCAGCAGCAAAACTCTTGACATCTCCATCAGATCTGAATGAAATCATTTCCGGATAGAGGAATCTTGGTTATAGGTTTTCCCTTGTTGTCCTTTCAAATATATCGTGCATTCCCTTCTGGCCTACAGCATTTCTGCTGAAAGATCAGCATTTACTCTTATGGGAATTACATTTTAGACTATCTTTTTTCCTTTGCTTTAAAAAAAAAATAGTTTACATTAATTTGATTATCTTGTATTTTGGCACATATTATTATTATTTATCATTTGTATGGTGCTCTCTGCATTTCCTGAACTTTGTTGACTATTTCCTTGGCTCTGTTATTTCCTTTGCTCTGTTATTTCCTTTCCCATGTTAGGGAAGTTTTCAGCTACAATCTTTTTCAATATTTACTCAGACCCTTTCTCTTCTTTTGGGAACCCTGTAATTCAATTGTTGGTACACCTAATATTGTCTCAGAGTTCTCTGAAGCTGTCCTCATTTCTTTTTATCTTTTTCTTTCTTCTCCTTATCAGTTATTTCCAGCTATCTATCTACTAGTTGACTTATGCATTCTTCTGCTTCAGTTATTCTGCCTTTGATTCCTTCTAGTGTGTTTTTCCAGAGAAGGCAATGGCCTCCAGTACTCTTGCCTAGAAAATCCCATGGAAGGAGGAGCCTGGTAGGCTGCAGTCCATGTGGTCGCGAAGAGTTGGACNTTCCTTCTAGTGTGTTTTTCCAGAGAAGGCAATGGCCTCCAGTACTCTTGCCTAGAAAATCCCATGGAAGGAGGAGCCTGGTAGGCTGCAGTCCATGTGGTCGCGAAGAGTTGGACACGACTGAGCGACTTCACTTTGACTTTTCGCTTTCATGCATTGGAGAAGGAAATGGCAACCCACTCCAGTGTTCTTGCCTGGAGAATCCCAGGGATGGGGGAGCCTGGTGGGCTGCTGTCTATGGGGGCACAGAGTCAGACGCGATTGAAGCGACTTAGCAGCAGCAGCAGTAGCTGTGTATTTTTCAAATCAGTTACTGTATTATTCAGCACTGTTTGTTTGTTCTTTAGCTCTTCTTGGTCCTTGAACCTTAAACATTTCTTGTATTTTCTTGATCTGTGACAATTCTATTTCTGAGATAGAATCATCTTTATTACTCTGACTTTTTTTTTTTTTCAGGTGGTTGCCTATTTTCCCTTCCTTTATTTGATCTTGAAGGTTTTCCTTTGTTCTTTCATCAGTATATTTTTTGCTATCTCATCTTCCCTGAGAGCTCAGTTAGTAAAGAATCCACCTGCAATGCAGGAGACCCAAGTTTGATTCCTGTGTCAGGAAGATCCACTTCAGAAGGGATAGGCTACCCACTCCAGTATTCTTGGGCTTCCATTGTGGCTCAGCTGGTAAAGAACCCACCTGAAATGTGGGAGACCTGGGTTTGATTCTTGGGTTGGAAAGATCTCCTGGAGAAGGGAAAGGCTACCCACTCCAGTTTTCTGGTCTAGAAAATTCCATGGACTGCATAGGTCATAGGATAGCAAGGAGTTGGACATGACTGAGCGACTTTAACTTTCACTTAGTTTTGGTGGGTAGGGCTGTCTTCTTATCTCTCTAGTTGTTTTGTCTTGGGCATCCAGCACTGGAGTTTACAGGTAGTTAGTTATAGGTCTTGATCGTTATATAGTTATAGCTAGGTCTTGATGCCAAGATGAAGACCTCCAGGAGAGCTCATACCAATTTAATATTCCCTGGGGTCTAAGATTCTCTCTTAGTCTAGTAATTTGGACTGACCCCACTCACCACAGGAGCTCAGGCTTGACTCCTGGCCTGGGAACAAAGACCCCACAAGTCATGTGCTGAAACAAACAAAGACCAGAAAAGGCTCTAGTCAGGGGTGAGGGCATGACTTAGGCCCAGGATCTTCATAGTTTGAAAAGGCCTGTGGAATCATCTAGTCTTAGATTCAAGATTCTCACATCCAGAGTGGCTCAGGAGATCAGAGATTCAGTTGCAGGACTTCAGCAAGCTTGCCGGGGCCAAAGGGGCAGGGAAAGCACTGGCCTTGTTTTCTTCTGATCCCCCAGTCCCTTGAAGGTCTCTTCCCACCACAGTTGATCCACACACTTGTGTGTGGGCCCCTCTAAGCACAGGAACTCTTCTCCTGCCCCCACTGCCTCTCAGAGGTGCCAGTCCAGAACCACCTCCACCTTTCCTCCCTAGCTCTTCACTCCCATGTTCCCAGGATGCCTGCAGCCAGAGTAGTCCCTGGAAAGCTCAGGTTCAGGCCTCAAATCCCAGCAGGCTCACTGAGGCCTAAGTGTGAGGGAAGATAATAGCTGTTTTCCTTCCAATCTCATCTCCTGATCTCCCAAAGGTCTCTTTGTCTCCACTAATCCTCAGTGTGTGAGTGGGCCTCTCCAAGTATTGGATCAGTCTCTTCAACCCTCTGCACTTCAGAGATGCCAGTTATTTTCCACCTTTTTTTACTTTCCCCTCTTTCACTCCTAATCCCCACACCTATAATCAGAGGAGACCACAGAGAGCTGAGGTTCAGGCCCAGGACGCCACGAAGCTCAACGTAGCCCAAAGAGGCAGGGAAGGTGCTAGCCACATTCCCCTCTAATCACCTGACCCTCAAAAGTGTGTCCCTGTCTCTGGTAATCCTTGCATCACGGGTGGGCCCCTCTGATTGTGGGAACCCCTCCTTCCCCCCTGCCACCCCTCAGGAGTGCAGATTTTGTCTCTCCTCCCCAACCCATGTCCTACCCAGTTACATGGGGATTCTTCTTCTTCATTTAGGTGCCTGAGGTCCAAGAGCACCTGGTTGATATTCTAGTTGTGAGGAGATGTAAACTCTGCATCCAACTTGAATCTTTTAAACAACATTGCTGAATAAAACACATTGTTCAGTCACTAAGTTGTGTCCAACTTTTTGTGACTTCATGGACTGTAGCACACCAGTCTTTGCTGTCCTTCACTATCTTCCAGAGTTTGTTCAAACTCATGTTCATCTAATCAATGATGCCAACCAACCAGTTCATTTTCTGTCACCCTCTGTTTCTCCTGCCCTCAGTCTTTCCCAGCATGAGTCTTTTCCAATGAGTTGGCTTTTTGCATCATGTGACCAAAGTATTGGAGCTTCAGCTTCGGCATCAGTCCTTCCAATGTATATTCAAGATTGATTTCCTTTAGCATTGACTGGTTTGATCTCCTTGCAGTCCAAGACTCTCAAGAGTCTTCTCCAGCATCACAATTCTAAAACACATTTAGCAATAACTGCTAATTTGTATTTACTTAACATAAATTTCATGTTGATTTTAAATAATTTTAGCACAAAATACTGGCAAGATTAGAAACAGTAATTTCCAAATGTTTATAAAATTTTTTCTAGGCTCCATAGAAAGATACTTGTCATTCCAAAATGTCAGTTTGTTGAAGGGTCAAGATTATATTTTTTGAAATACATGCCATTTATGTCACCCAAGACATCTCTATGTATGACTAGCAGAGTGGGCTCATTCATAATCCACTAACCAATAATATTTATTCCAGATATTCAGTGATAAATACTGAACACAGTCATTGAACTACACAAGGATGAATTTTCCTATTCTTGAGGGAAATAAGCAGTTGTGTCCACAATATGGTCATTTGTCTATGTTGGTGATAGACATGGAGGCCTGGCGTGCTGCGGTTCATGGGGTCACAAAGAGTTGGACACAACTGAGTGACTGAACTGAACTGATGCTATGATTGGTGTTGACATTAAAGACCTGTCTTTTCAGGTCTCCAGGTGAATCATAAAACAGACTCAGAGTTCCTAAAAATACAAATTATTTCATGAAAAAATTCAGCATTTTTGGAAGCCCAAATTTTTTATGACTCTAGAATCTTTTTAAGCAAACTTTTTGCAAATGTCTAAGGTAAAGTAAAAGCAGTGCAATATGAAGTCTTAGTGGTTCAAAATAATTAAGTGAAAACAAAATGATAACTTGAGTTCTGTGAGTACTAGCCTCAAGTGAAATTATACACCATTTTCAAACTAGATTTAAGAAAGGCAATTTAAATGAAATTGATCATGATAGCAAAGCAAATAAATAAATAGGGGTTGAACTTTTAACCTTAGTCACTTACCATTAGAATCAGAAGAACTCTTAAAGAAAGACTTTCTTAATTACCATTGATAGAGTCAACTACCCTCTTCTTTCTCAGTGTTACCATCAGGCATTTTTACTAGATCTATTACATAACAACTTGAATTTTCAACATTACACCTCATGAGGTCATTCAATTTTTGGTGGAAGCTTCATTTCAGGCTCAAGCCTCTCAGCTGATGAAACAAATATAGAATGAATAGCAGTTATTTTCCTTTTTTACTATACATAAATTGGTAAGCAGTGAAATGTATTTTCTTTCTTGATACTGCCATAGTTACTATGACTAAAAGAATTTTTCTTATTATCATCTGATGCATTTATACATACACAAATATACATATATAAACACATATGCATACAGATAAATATGGAATCATGAGCTCTTTACTGCAAAAGTTAGGCAACTTGAAGAAAGCAGAGAAAACCACTATGCTATTCAGATAAGGCCTAAATCAAATCCCTTATGATTATACACAGGAACTGACAAATAGATTCAGGGGATTAGATCTGATAGGTTGCCTGAAGAACTATGAATGGAGGGTCCTAACCTTGTACAGGAGATGTACCCAAACTATCCCCAAGTAAAAGCAATGCAAAAAGGCAAAATGTTGTCTGGGGAGGCCTTACAAATAGCTGAGACAAGAAGAGAAGAAAAAGGCAAAGGAGAAAAGCAAAGATATTCTTATCTGAATGCAGAGTTCCAAAGAATAACAAAGAACAATAAGAAAGCTTTCTTTGGTGAACAATGCAAAGAAATAAAAATAATAGAATGGGAAAGACTAGAGACTTCAAGAAAACTAGNTATCCCCAAGTAAAAGCAATGCAAAAAGGCAAAATGTTGTCTGGGGAGGCCTTACAAATAGCTGAGACAAGAAGAGGAGAAAAAGGCAAAGGAGAAAAGCAAAGATATTCTTATCTGAATGCAGAGTTCCAAAGAATAACAAAGAACAATAACAAAGCTTTCTTTGGTGAACAATGCAAAGAAATAAAAATAATAGAATAGGAAAGACTAGAGACCTCAAGAAAACTAANAACTAGAGATACCAAGGGAAAATTTCATGCAAAGATGGGCACAATAAGGGACAGAAATGGTATGGACCTAACAGAAGCAGAAGATAGTAAGAAGAGATGGTAAGAATACAAAGAAGAACTGTATAAAAAAGATCTTAATGACCCAGATAACCATGCTCATGTGGTCACTCACTTAGAGCCAGACATCCTGGCGTGTGAAGTCAAGGGGGCCTTAGGAAGCATTATGGCAAGAAAAGCTAGTGGAGGTGATTAAATTCCAATTGAGCTATTTCAAATCCTAAAAGATGATGCTGTTAAAGTGATGAACTTAATATGCTAACAAATATGGAAAACTCAGCAGTGGCCATAGAACTGAAAAATGTCAGTTTTCATTCCAATCCCAAAGAAGGGTAATGCCAAAGAATCTTCATACTACCATATATTTGCACTCATTTCACATGCTAGCAAGGTAATGTTTAAAGTCCTTCCAGCTAGGCTTCAGCAGTATGTCACCAAGAACTTCCAGATGTATAAGCTGGATTAAGAAAAGTCAGAGGAACCAGAAATCAACTTTCTAACATTCACTGGATCATAGAGAGAGCAAAGGAGTTCCAGAAAAAAAAATCTACTGTTTCATTGACTATGCTAAAGCCAGTGACTGTATGGGTCAAAACAAACTGTGGAAAATTCTTCAGGAGATGGAAATACCAGACCCCTTTACCTTACTCCTGAAAAACCTGTATGGATGTCAAGAAGCAACAGTTAAAACCAGACATGGAATAACAGCCTGGTTCAAAATTGGAAAAGGAGTACATCAAAGTCATATATTGTCACATTGCTTATTTAACTTATATGCAGAGTATATCAGGTAACACTAGTAGTAAAGAACCTGCCTGCCAATGCAGGAGATGTAAAAAAAAGTGGGTTCAATCCCTGGGTTGGGAAGATCCCCTGGAGAAGGGTATGACAACCCACTCCAGTGTTCTTGCCTGGAGAGTCCCAGGGATAGGGGAGCTTGGTGGGCTGCCATCTATGGCGTCACACAGAGTTGGACACGACTGAAACGGCTTAGCAGCAGCAGCAGCAGCAGCAGCAGCAGCAGCAGCACTCAAGCATGCAGAGTACATCATGTGAGATGCTGAGCTGGATGAAACACAAGTTGGAATTAAGATTGCTGGAAGAAATGTCAGTAACCTCAGATATGCAGATGACTCCACCCTCAGAAAGTGAAGAGGAATTAAGAGCCTCTTGATTAGGGTGAAAGAGAAGAGTGAAAAATCTGGTTTAAAACTTAACATTCAGAAAACTAAGATCATAGTGTCTGATCTCATCACTTCATGGCTGATATATGGAAAAAAAAAAAGGAAAGTGACTGACTTCATTTTCTTACCATCAAAATCACTGGGTATGGTTACTGCAGTCATGAAATTAAAAGAAGTTTGCTCCTTGGAAGAAAAGTTATGACAAACCTAGACAATGTATTAAAATGTAGACATCCCTTTGCTGACAAAGGTCTGTATAGTCAAAGCTATGGTTTTTCCAGTAGTCACATATAGACGTGAAATTGGTTCAAAAATATGACTGAGCATTTAAGAATCGATGCTTTCAAACTGTGGGTCAGGAGAATGTGGGGCCCTAAATGTGAAACCTTAAAAAGAAAGGGGCTAGCTTTGCGGTCGAAAACCTAAGATGGCACCTGGCCAAAGAGATGGGGGCAATGGTCTATGTTGTTTGTCAAAGTTTTTTGATTGGCTCTCTTGATTTCCGTGCAAGTAAACAGTGCGTGATCTCCATAGACTCCTGTTATAATGAAGGCACATGACTATTTGACCTTTAATGTGATTGGTGCAACTATGGAAAGTCCCTCCTAAAACCTCCCTGCTTGCCTATATAAGCTGGGAGTTTGCGGCAATAAAGCGAAACTGCTTAGATGCAACCCCTGCCGCTAAGGGGCTGGGTTGGCGGACAGCAGGCTCACCTCTCCTTGGGACCCCTCGGCTTTGCTGAGGGAAGTTCCACTGCCTCTCTCTTTCTGCCGAGCGCCCCCTCACAGGATAAGACTATTGAGAGTCCCTTGGACATAAAGAAGATCAAATCAATCAATCCTAAAGGAAATCAACTCTGAATATTCATTGGAAGGACTAATGCAGAAGGTCTGATACTTTGGCTACTTGATGTGAAGAGCTGACTGGTTGAGAAGACCCTAATGCTGGGAAAGATTGAAGGCAGGATAAAGGGGTGACAGAGGATGAGATGGTTGGATGTCGTCACCAACTCAATGGACATGAGTTTAAGCAAACTTGGAAGATATTGAAAAACAGGGAAACCTGGTGTACTGCAGTCCATGTCATCACAAAGAATCAGACATGACTGAAAGACTGAAGACCAACAAAAGTGGAAAATATTAAGGATAATTCTGGTATTAAACAGGCATTCCTGTTTTTCTATAATTTTATTTATTCATTTATGGCTGTGCTGTGCTGGGTTTTCATTTTCATGAGGTATTTTCTCTACTTGGGTTGAGTCAGGGCTACTTTCAGTAAAGTGAAGTCGCTTAGTTATATTGGACTCTTTGAGACCCCACAGACTGTAGCCTACCAGGCTCCTCTGTCCGTGGGACTTTACAGGCAAGAGTACTGGAGTGGCTTGCCATTTCCTTCTCCACCTCTCTAGTTACAGTGGGCCAGTTTCTCATTGAAGTGTCTCGTTGCAGATCATGGGCTCTAGGACTCAGAAGCTTCACTAGTTGTGGCTCATGGGCTCAGAAGTTGGAGATTCAGGTATGTAGAACATAGAATCAATAGTGTGGCACAAAGTATTAGTTACTTCATGGCACGTGGGATTTTCCAGAACCAGGGATTGAACCCATATCTACTTCATTGGAAGGCATATTCTTTATCACTGAGCCACCAGGGAAGCCCCACCCCACTCCAGTACTCTTGCCTGGAAAATTCCATGCACGGAGGAGCCTGGTAGGCTGCAGTCCATGGGGTCACTAGGTCGGACACAACTGAGAGCGACTTCACTTTCACTTTCATACATTGGAGAAGGAAGTGGCAATCCACTCCAGTGTTCTTGCCTGGAGAATCCCAGGGATGAGGGAGCCTGGTGGGCTGCTGTCTATGGTGTCGCACAGAGTCGGACATGATTGAAGCAACTTAGCAGCAGCAACAGCAGCACCAGGGAAGCCCAGTATTTCTGGTTTGTTCTCATTTTCGTTCTTTTATTTGAGTAAGATAAAGTGGTTCTATTGAATTCCTACATGTTTTCTTCTTACCCAAAAAGTTTTGAGAGAAACAATTTCTATGCACAATTACCCCTGTGTTATATTCAACTCTGAAGTATCATGCGTAGTAGCAAAGAGGAAACAGATAACCTTGACACAAATCCTACATGCTATTTGAGCCAAAGCATGAATCTTCTTGTTCTTCCAAATAAAATATTGTAATTTGGATTCACCTCTAAAAGCAACATAATTTAGCATGAATCAGATGGTAAATATACAATATGATTAAAATAGATCAAGAAAATATATTAAAATGATTTCATTTATTATTATATTGTTCATTGAACAGAGAAAGCAAGCACAAATTAATATACTATTTTTATAAATGACATTTCTTCAGAAAGTTTTTTCAGAGGTATATAGAAATAGTATCAAAGCACCATTGCCTCTGGCTTGTATTTACTTATGACAACTTCGGAGTATAGTGATTCTTAATGAACACAAATAATAATACTCATGCAATGAAATAAATTAAAAGATAGCAGGCCCAAAGCAGTTGTCTGAAATTTAAATGCATTTTCTTAGAATACTAGAAAAACAAAACTGCAATAATTTGTCTATTGTTGATGAAAGGCAAATTACTGGATTTTCCTTTGTATTTTTTGCATTTCTTGCATGTTTACTTTTGCAATATAAGAATATAGTTAAATATATTAAAACACATTAAAAAATATGTGTCTATATTACTACATTTTAAAAATTAAGTGTTTCATAGTTGAAATAATCTGCATGTCTATTGGGCTTTCACTGCCTGAAGTCTTACTGAAAATTAGAACACTCATTGACTAAATTCATGAAATACTGGCTTGAATACTGCCTTTGTGGATAGAATTTGTTATATATAAATCCTTGTTATACTATTATTGTGAGCAGAGTTTTCCTAAAAATCGTTCTTTATCTGTAAATTATGGACTTCCCAGGTAGCTCAGTGGGTAAATAATCTGCCTGCAATACAGGAGATATGGGAGATGCAAGTTTGGTCCCTGGGTTGGGAAGATCTCCTGAAGGAGGGCATGGTAACCCATTTCAGTATTCTTGCCTGGAGAATCTCATTGACAGAAGAGCCTGATGAACTACAGTTGACAGGGTTGCAGAGAGTCAGACATGACTGAAGTTACTGAGTAGGCACAAAACTGTAAAATATAGATAACAATTATACATGGAATTATTATAATGGTAATAAATGTAAAGCATTTTAGACTTTATTTGATTATGTAAAATAAAGAGTTAGCTCTCTGACAAACCTTTTAATTACACTTACATCTTTCCAAAGTTGTTAAACCATACATTTTGTCTTATCAATAATCAATATGTGCCTCATTATGATAATGTAGGCATTATTCATATCTGAACCTCATCAAAGGTAAAAGACTTTATTTTACATTTTATTTTCCTGGAGCTGGCAACATACTACTTTTTACATTCTTACTTAGCACTGTTACTTCAGTTAGCCACTCTTGATTTTTCTGACCAAAATGTAAACAGCAGATATTTGGTCAATTTCATATACAAGAGGATATACTGCTAGAGCTTTTGGCCCTCTTCTGCAGTCAGGATTGATTGTTCTTTAGGTCTTCAGCACAGAACTTTTGCTGTGCTTTCCCTTCATCATCACACTGTGAATCTCCTAATTCTTTACTAAGTGAATCTCTTGCTTTTCAGATCTCAGGACTTTTCTCTGCTGCTTCTTTTTTATTATAGCTCTTGAAACTGTGTCTATGCCAAATATTAATAGAAACAAGTTTTTTTTTGCTTCAATTAAACCTTACAGTGATTTGATATTTAACTAGGTATATATAGATGCATAGTACAGAAATTTCCTCTGAGTTAGAAAGATTATCAATATTTGGGAAGTGAAATGCTATTCTATTATTGAACCTTTGTTTAGATTATTTTTGAGTGTCAATTTTTTCTTCCCTGGAAAATTTTATATTATTTTTGAATGTTGAATTTTCAATTAATGAGTTTTAATGTAGATTTTTTATCATGCATTTTATTGGACATATTCTGAGACTTAATAAGTGTTGAAAAATATATTGATTTAATTAGTTTAAGAAGAAAAAAATGCAGCAATATATATGGGGAGAAATTGGCAAGCAACTATTTACAAAATGTTTCTGGGCTCAGTGAAGATAAAAATCAATATGTTTCAAGACATACATAACAAACTATTCTTTGGAGCTTTAAACTTCTCTAGCATACAGAACAAGATAGATGGTGACCCAATTCCTTTCTAAAAGTTAACATCATATTGATGTTTAAAATCATGCTTCAAAGATAAAAGGAACTCAAGCTTATATACAGAAGAAAAGTACTAAAACAGCAATGTGAGTGAATCATCTCCAACATTTCATAAAAATTATAAGACAAGCAGGCTAATTGGTAGGGTTGCAAGGAAGATAGTATATTAGTAAGCATATATTTAATCATTAATAGAGAAAAGCACAAGCTGGAATCAAGGTTGTGGGAGAAACATCAATAACCTCAGATATGCAGATAATACCACCCTTATGGCAGAAAGCAAACAACTAAAGAGCCTCTTCATGAAAGTGAAAGATTAGAGTGAAAATGCTGGCTTAAAACTCAACATACAGTAAATCAAGATCATGGCATCTGGTCCCATCACTTCATGGCAAATAGGGAAACAATGGAAACAGTGGCAGACTTTTTTTGGGGTGGACTTCAAAATCACTGCAAATGGTGACTGCAGCAATGAAATTAAAATATGCTTGCTCCTTGGAAAAAAAGCTATGACCAATCTAGACAGCGTATTAACAAGCAGACACATTTCTTTGCCAACAAAGGTCCATTTAGTCAGAGCTATGGTTTTTCCAGTAGTCATGTATAGAAGTGAGAGTTGGAGTATAAGGAAAGGTGACCATTGAAGAACTGATGCTTTTGAACTGTGGTTTTGGAGAAAACTCTTGAGAGTCCCTTGGACTTCAAGGAAACCCAGCCAGTCAATCCTAAAGGAAATCAGTCCTGAATATTTATTGAAAGGACTGATGCTGAAGCTAAAACTCCAAAACTTTGGCCACCTTATGCGAAGAACTGACTAATTTGAAAAGAGCCTGATGCTGGGAAAGATTGAAGGGGATGATAGAGGATGAGATGGTTGGATGGCATCACTGACTTGATAGACATGAGTTAGAGTAAGCTCTGGGAGTTGATGATGGACAGAAGAGCCTGGTGTGCTGCAGTCTATGGGGTCGCAAAGAGTTGGACATGACTGAGTGACTGAACTGAGAGAAAAGGAATGAAAGTGAAATATGAACTTTTCAATAAATGTTGAATAGATCAATTGATAAATTCCACCTTAAAGATGAAAACTTATAAGTAAACCACCTTGACAACTACACCTTCTTGAAAAGAAGTCAGATGACCTCTAATTTCCCCTTGTTTGTTCTCTTTTTAAAAAAAAAAATAAAACACATATCCATTTGTTGTCTACAAATACCATCACATTTAGATTTGAGGGCTTGGAGAAATTTCCAATAAAATCATGGGTTGTATGGCCTTTCTAAACATTACCTCAAAGTTAGAAACTTTTAATTAAATGAGTCATGGTATTGTCTACTGTGGTAGACCTTGACAGTTGCTTACTCAAAGCTACTTCTCCCCCTACTTCAAACCTCATTTTACAGGATTCTTTGGATACCAGTCTCTGCTACTGAAATCTGAAAAGTAGTCTGACATAAAGCTTATGGAAAACTTTTAAATAACAATAAAACCAATAGAATTGAAATTGGACTTGAAATTGAAACATAACTTTTGCAACCATGTGAAAAAAAATAGCACATGAAAACCTGCAAGACCTTTTAGAACTAACGCCAAATAAAATGTCCTTTTCATCACTGAGGTCTGGAAAGCAAAAATAGGAAGTCAAGAGATACCTGAAGGAACAGGCAAGATTGGCCTTGGAGTACAAAATGAATCAGGGCAAAGGCTAACAGAATTTTGCAAGAGAAAGAGGTTGTCATAGCAAACAACCTCTTCAACAACACAAGAGATGACTTTAAACATGAACATCAGAAGATGGTCAATACTGAAATATGAATGATTATATTCTTTACACCCAAAGGTGGAGAAGCTCTATATAGGTAATAAAAACAAGACATGGAGCTGACTGTGGCTTAGATCATGAATTCCTTATTGCAAAATTCAGACTTAAATTGAAGAAAGTAGAGAAAACCACTAGACCATTCAGGTATGACCTAAATCAAATCCCTTACAGTTAAACAGTGGAAATGATGATTAGAATTAGGGAATGAGATCTGGTAGAGAGAGTGCATGAAAAGCTATGGAAAAAGGTTTGTAACATTGTACAGGAGGCAGTGACAAAAATCATCCCCAAGAAAAGGAAATGCAAAAAGACAAAATGGTTGTCTGAAGAGGCCTTACAAATAGCTGAGGAAAGAAGAGAAGCAAGAGGCAAAGGAGAAAAGCAAAGATACACCCATCTGAATGCACAGTTCCAAAGAATAGCAAAGAGAGATAAGAAAGCCTTCCTAAGTGAAAAATGCAAAGAAATAGAGGAAAGCAATAGAATGGGAAAGACTAGACATTTCATTAAGAAAATTAGGGATACCAAGAGAATATTTCATTCAAGCATGGGCATAGTAAAGGACAGAAATGGTAAGGACCTACCAGAAGCAAAAGATATGAAGAAGAGGTGGCAATAATACACAAAGGAACTATATGAAAATGATCTTAGTCACCCAGACAACCATGAGGGTGTGATCAGTCACCTAGAGCCAGACATCCTGGAGTGTAAAGTCAAGTGGGCCTTTGGAAGTATCACCATGAGCAAAAATAGTGAAAGTGATGGAATACTAGCTGAGCCATTTCAAATCTAACAGATGATGTTGTGAAAGTGCTGCACTCAGTATGCCAGCAAATTTGGAAAACTCAGCAGTGGCCACAGAATGTAAAAAGTCAGTTTTCAAGAATATTCAAACTACCACAAAATTGCACTCATTTCACATGCTAGCCAGGTAATGCTCAAAATCCTTCAAGCTTTGTTTCAATAGTATGTGAACTGAGAACATCCAGATGTACAAGCTGGATTTAGAAAATGCAGAGAAACCAGAGATCAAAATGCCAGCATCCAGATCATAGAAAGAGGAAGAAAATTCCAGAAAAATATCTTCTGCTTTATTGATTAAGCCAAAGCCTTTGGCTGTGTGAATCACAACATATTGTGGAAATTCTTCAAGAGATAGGAATACCAGAACACCTTACCTGCTTCCTGAGATACATGCATGCAGGCCAAGAAGCAACAGTTAGAACTGGGCATAAAACAATGGGATGATTCAAAGTTGGGAAAGAAGTATTTAAAGGCTGCATACTATTACCCTGCTTATTTAACTTATATGCAGAGTACATCTTGCAAAATGCCTGGCTTGATGAAGCTGAAGCTGGAATTAAGATTGCTGGAGAAATATCGATAATCTAAGATATGCAGATGACACCACCCTTATGGCAGAAAGTGAAGAGGGACTAAAGAAATTCCTGATGAAGGTGAAAGAGAAGAGTGAAGAACCTAGTTTAAACCCCACATTCAAAAAAACTAACATCATGACTTCTAGTCCCATTACTTTGTGACCAACAGATGGGGAAGCAAGGCAAATAGTGACAGACTTTATTTTCTTGGGCTCCAAAATTACTGCAGATAGTGACTGCAGTCATGCAATTAAAATATGCTTGCTCCTTGGAAGAAAAGCTATGATAAAACTAGACAATGTATTAAAAAGCAGAGACATTACTTTGCTGACAAAGGTCCATATTGTCAAGGCTATCATTTTTCCAGTAGTCATGTATGGATGTGAGAGTTGGACCATAAAGAAGGTTGAGCACTGAAGAATTGATGCTTTTGAACTGTGGCGTTGGATAAGACTCTTGAGTCCTTTGGACAGCAAGGGAATCACACCAGTCAATTCCAAATGAAATTAATGCTTAATATTCATTGGAGGGACTCATGATGAGGCTGAAGCTGCAATACTCTGGCCACCTGATGCAAAGAGCTGAATCTTTGGAAAACACCTTGATGCTGGGAAAGATAGAAGACAGGAGGAAAAGGGGATGACAGAGGATGACATGGTTGTACAGCATCACTGACTCATTGGACATGAGCTTGAGCAAACTCTGGGAAATGGTGAAGGATAAGGAGCCTGTATCCTGTAGTCCATGGGATCACAAAGAATCGGACATGACTGAGAGAATGAACAACAACAATTTAGTAGATTGTCAGTACCATGACCTCAGGCACCCTTTGAAATTTGAGAATGCTCAAGTATTTTACATAAAACAGGGTAGTATTTTTTCTATAACTTCCAAACATCTTCTCATCCATCCTTACTCATTTCTAGATTGGATATATAAGATAACTCAAATGTTATAGAAAAATGTTGCCAGCACACGGCAAAGTAAAGTTTTGCCTTTCAGAGTTTTATGGATTTTTCTTTTTTCTGTTATTATCAGTCAACAGTTAGAAGAGTCTAGTAATGTGAAATGGATCATCAACTCTAGTGTAACAAAAAAGGAAATACCTTGTCAAAATGTTGATGCCACCACCACTAAATCATTTACTTTTGATNGGCATTATTCATATCTGAACCTCATCAAAGATAAAAGACTTTATTTTACATTTTATTTTCCTGGAGCTGGCAACATACTACTTTTTACATTCTTACTTAGCACTGTTACTTCAGTTAGCCACTCTTGATTTTTCTGACCAAAATGTAAACAGCAGATATTTGGTCAATTTCATATACAAGAGGATATACTGCTAGAGCTTTTGGCCCTCTTCTGCAGTCAGGATTGATTGTTCTTTAGGTCTTCAGCACAGAACTTTTGCTGTGCTTTCCCTTCATCATCACACTGTGAATCTCCTAATTCTTTACTAAGTGAATCTCTTGCTTTTCAGATCTCAGGACTTTTCTCTGCTGCTTCTTTTTTATTATAGCTCTTGAAACTGTGTCTATGCCAAATATTAATAGAAACAAGTTTTTTTTTGCTTCAATTAAACCTTACAGTGATTTGATATTTAACTAGGTATATATAGATGCATAGTACAGAAATTTCCTCTGAGTTAGAAAGATTATCAATATTTGGGAAGTGAAATGCTATTCTATTATTGAACCTTTGTTTAGATTATTTTTGAGTGTCAATTTTTTCTTCCCTGGAAAATTTTGTATTATTTTTGAATGTTGAATTTTCAATTAATGAGTTTTAATGTAGATTTTTTATCATGCATTTTATTGGACATATTCTGAGACTTAATAAGTGTTGAAAAATATATTGATTTAATTAGTTTAAGAAGAAAAAAATGCAGCAATATATATGGGGAGAAATTGGCAAGCAACTATTTACAAAATGTTTCTGGGCTCAGTGAAGATAAAAATCAATATGTTTCAAGACATACATAACAAACTATTCTTTGGAGCTTTAAACTTCTCTAGCATACAGAACAAGATAGATGGTGACCCAATTCCTTTCTAAAAGTTAACATCATATTGATGTTTAAAATCATGCTTCAAAGATAAAAGGAACTCAAGCTTATATACAGAAGAAAAGTACTAAAACAGCAATGTGAGTGAATCATCTCCAACATTTCATAAAAATTATAAGACAAGCAGGCTAATTGGTAGGGTTGCAAGGAAGATAGTATATTAGTAAGCATATATTTAATCATTAATAGAGAAAAGCACAAGCTGGAATCAAGGTTGTGGGAGAAACATCAATAACTTCAGATATGCAGATAATACCACCCTTATGGCAGAAAGCAAACAACTAAAGAGCCTCTTCATGAAAGTGAAAGATTAGAGTGAAAATGCTGGCTTAAAACTCAAGATACAGTAAATCAAGATCATGGCATCTGGTCCCATCACTTCATGGCAAATAGGGAAACAATGGAAACAGTGGCAGACTTTTTTTGGGGTGGACTTCAAAATCACTGCAAATGGTGACTGCAGCAATGAAATTAAAATATGCTTGCTCCTTGGAAAAAAAGCTATGACCAATCTAGACAGCGTATTAACAAGCAGACACATTTCTTTGCCAACAAAGGTCCATTTAGTCAGAGCTATGGTTTTTCCAGTAGTCATGTATAGAAGTGAGAGTTGGAGTATAAGGAAAGGTGACCATTGAAGAACTGATGCTTTTGAACTGTGGTTTTGGAGAAAACTCTTGAGAGTCCCTTGGGCTTCAAGGAAACCCAGCCAGTCAATCCTAAAGGAAATCAGTCCTGAATATTTATTGAAAGGACTGATGCTGAAGCTAAAACTCCAAAACTTTGGCCACCTTATGCGAAGAACTGACTAATTTGAAAAGAGCCTGATGCTGGGAAAGATTGAAGGGGATGATAGAGGATGAGATGGTTGGATGGCATCACTGACTTGATAGACATGAGTTAGAGTAAGCTCTGGGAGTTGATGATGGACAGAAGAGCCTGGTGTGCTGCAGTCTATGGGGTCGCAAAGAGTTGGACATGACTGAGTGACTGAACTGAGAGAAAAGGAATGAAAGTGAAATATGAACTTTTCAATAAATGTTGAATAGATCAATTGATAAATTCCACCTTAAAGATGAAAACTTATAAGTAAACCACCTTGACAACTACACCTTCTTGAAAAGAAGTCAGATGACCTCTAATTTCCCCTTGTTTGTTCTCTTTTTAAAAAAAAAAATAAAACACATATCCATTTGTTGTCTACAAATACCATCACATTTAGATTTGAGGGCTTGGAGAAATTTCCAATAAAATCATGGGTTGTATGGCCTTTCTAAACATTACCTCAAAGTTAGAAACTTTTAATTAAATGAGTCATGGTATTGTCTACTGTGGTAGACCTTGACAGTTGCTTACTCAAAGCTACTTCTCCCCCTACTTCAAACCTCATTTTACAGGATTCTTTGGATACCAGTCTCTGCTACTGAAATCTGAAAAGTAGTCTGACATAAAGCTTATGGAAAACTTTTAAATAACAATAAAACCAATAGAATTGAAATTGGACTTGAAATTGAAACATAACTTTTGCAACCATGTGAAAAAAAATAGCACATGAAAACCTGCAAGACCTTTTAGAACTAACGCCAAATAAAATGTCCTTTTCATCACTGAGGTCTGGAAAGCAAAAATAGGAAGTCAAGAGATACCTGAAGGAACAGGCAAGATTGGCCTTGGAGTACAAAATGAATCAGGGCAAAGGCTAACAGAATTTTGCAAGAGAAAGAGGTTGTCATAGCAAACAACCTCTTCAACAACACAAGAGATGACTTTAAACATGAACATCAGAAGATGGTCAATACTGAAATATGAATGATTATATTCTTTACACCCAAAGGTGGAGAAGCTCTATATAGGTAATAAAAACAAGACATGGAGCTGACTGTGGCTTAGATCATGAATTCCTTATTGCAAAATTCAGACTTAAATTGAAGAAAGTAGAGAAAACCACTAGACCATTCAGGTATGACCTAAATCAAATCCCTTACAGTTAAACAGTGGAAATGATGATTAGAATTAGGGAATGAGATCTGGTAGAGAGAGTGCATGAAAAGCTATGGAAAAAGGTTTGTAACATTGTACAGGAGGCAGTGACAAAAATCATCCCCAAGAAAAGGAAATGCAAAAAGACAAAATGGTTGTCTGAAGAGGCCTTACAAATAGCTGAGGAAAGAAGAGAAGCAAGAGGCAAAGGAGAAAAGCAAAGATACACCCATCTGAATGCACAGTTCCAAAGAATAGCAAAGAGAGATAAGAAAGCCTTCCTAAGTGAAAAATGCAAAGAAATAGAGGAAAGCAATAGAATGGGAAAGACTAGACATTTCATTAAGAAAATTAGGGATACCAAGAGAATATTTCATTCAAGCATGGGCATAGTAAAGGACAGAAATGGTAAGGACCTACCAGAAGCAAAAGATATGAAGAAGAGGTGGCAATAATACACAAAGGAACTATATGAAAATGATCTTAGTCACCCAGACAACCATGAGGGTGTGATCAGTCACCTAGAGCCAGACATCCTGGAGTGTAAAGTCAAGTGGGCCTTTGGAAGTATCACCATGAGCAAAAATAGTGAAAGTGATGGAATACTAGCTGAGCCATTTCAAATCTAACAGATGATGTTGTGAAAGTGCTGCACTCAGTATGCCAGCAAATTTGGAAAACTCAGCAGTGGCCACAGAATGTAAAAAGTCAGTTTTCAAGAATATTCAAACTACCACAAAATTGCACTCATTTCACATGCTAGCCAGGTAATGCTCAAAATCCTTCAAGCTTTGTTTCAATAGTATGTGAACTGAGAACATCCAGATGTACAAGCTGGATTTAGAAAATGCAGAGAAACCAGAGATCAAAATGCCAGCATCCAGATCATAGAAAGAGGAAGAAAATTCTAGAAAAATATCTTCTGCTTTATTGATTAAGCCAAAGCCTTTGGCTGTGTGAATCACAACATATTGTGGAAATTCTTCAAGAGATAGGAATACCAGAACACCTTACCTGCTTCCTGAGATACATGCATGCAGGCCAAGAAGCAACAGTTAGAACTGGGCATAAAACAATGGGATGATTCAAAGTTGGGAAAGAAGTATTTAAAGGCTGCATACTATTACCCTGCTTATTTAACTTATATGCAGAGTACATCTTGCAAAATGCCTGGCTTGATGAAGCTGAAGCTGGAATTAAGATTGCTGGAGAAATATCGATAATCTAAGATATGCAGATGACACCACCCTTATGGCAGAAAGTGAAGAGGGACTAAAGAAATTCCTGATGAAGGTGAAAGAGAAGAGTGAAGAACCTAGTTTAAACCCCACATTCAAAAAAACTAACATCATGACTTCTAGTCCCATTACTTTGTGACCAACAGATGGGGAAGCAAGGCAAATAGTGACAGACTTTATTTTCTTGGGCTCCAAAATTACTGCAGATAGTGACTGCAGTCATGCAATTAAAATATGCTTGCTCCTTGGAAGAAAAGCTATGATAAAACTA
This sequence comes from Raphicerus campestris, assembly GCA_006410735.1. Lineage (NCBI taxonomy): Eukaryota > Metazoa > Chordata > Mammalia > Artiodactyla > Bovidae > Raphicerus > Raphicerus campestris. The sequence continues at coordinate 57,010 of SJYW01012022.1, read as the reverse complement.
GACAATGTATTAAAAAGCAGAGACATTACTTTGCTGACAAAGGTCCATATTGTCAAGGCTATCATTTTTCCAGTAGTCATGTATGGATGTGAGAGTTGGACCATAAAGAAGGTTGAGCACTGAAGAATTGATGCTTTTGAACTGTGGCGTTGGATAAGACTCTTGAGTCCTTTGGACAGCAAGGGAATCACACCAGTCAATTCCAAATGAAATTAATGCTTAATATTCATTGGAGGGACTCATGATGAGGCTGAAGCTGCAATACTCTGGCCACCTGATGCAAAGAGCTGAATCTTTGGAAAACACCTTGATGCTGGGAAAGATAGAAGACAGGAGGAAAAGGGGATGACAGAGGATGACATGGTTGTACAGCATCACTGACTCATTGGACATGAGCTTGAGCAAACTCTGGGAAATGGTGAAGGATAAGGAGCCTGTATCCTGTAGTCCATGGGATCACAAAGAATCGGACATGACTGAGAGAATGAACAACAACAATTTAGTAGATTGTCAGTACCATGACCTCAGGCACCCTTTGAAATTTGAGAATGCTCAAGTATTTTACATAAAACAGGGTAGTATTTTTTCTATAACTTCCAAACATCTTCTCATCCATCCTTACTCATTTCTAGATTGGATATATAAGATAACTCAAATGTTATAGAAAAATGTTGCCAGCACACGGCAAAGTAAAGTTTTGCCTTTCAGAGTTTTATGGATTTTTCTTTTTTCTGTTATTATCAGTCAACAGTTAGAAGAGTCTAGTAATGTGAAATGGATCATCAACTCTAGTGTAACAAAAAAGGAAATACCTTGTCAAAATGTTGATGCCACCACCACTAAATCATTTACTTTTGATTTTATTTTCTTGGGCTCCAAAATCACTGCAGATGGTGACCACAGCCATGAAATTAAAAGACACTTGCTCCTTGGAAGAAAGTCAGGGCTTTCTGGAAAAACTATGGTTTTTCCAGTAGTCATGTATGGATGTGAAAGTTTGACGATAAAGAAGGCAGAGCACTGAAGAATTAATGCTTTCAAATTGTGGTGCTGGAGAAGTCTCTTGAGAATCCTTTGGACAGCAAGGAGATCAAATCAATTAATCTTAAGGGAAGTCAACCTTGAATATTCATTGGCATGACTGATGCTGAAACTGAAGCTCCAATACTTTAACCACCTGATCTGAAGAGCTGACTTATTGAAAAAGGCCATGATGCTGGATAAGATTGAAGGCCAAAGATGGGGGCGGCAGAGGATGAAGTGGTTAAATAACATCCCCGACTCAACAGACAGGAGTTTGAGTAAACCCCAGAAGATAGTGAAGGACAGTGAAAACTGGCATTCTGAAGTCCATGGGATCACAAAAAGTCAGACAGGACTTAGTGAATGAACAATTATCAATAATGCTGCAATGTACACATCATTCTCTGTGCTCTTGGATAAATGCCTAGAAGTGAATTTATGGATTATAGGGTAGATATATGTTTAAAATTTTTAAGAAACCATGAACAATTTTCCAAAGTACTTGTATAAGTTTATACTTTCAGCAAGTATGTATGAAAGTCAGTCCTTTCCAATATTTGGAATTTTTCATTTAAAAAGACACTTTATTGAGTGTATTTTTTTGGCCACATTATGAATTAAACATTTTTATTTCTCTGATTACTAGTCTTGTTGAGAATTTTTCATATTCTTCCTTACCACTTCCTTATCACTTTTATATTCTTCTTTACCACATTTTTCAAGGGATGATCTCCTGAACAGCATGAGGTCTCAGAGCACTAACTCTTGCACAGTCAATAATTTGTGATTCCCTAAAAAATTAGCTACAATGGCTTGCTGTTGACCAAAAACCTCATCAGTTACATATATATAGTTGATTAACATATTTTGTATGCTATGTGTACCACATACAACATATTCTTACAATAAAGTTTGCTATAAACAATGAAATGCTGTTAAGAAAATCACATAATAAAGAAATATATTAGTAGAAAATTTCTGGAGATTAAACATATTAAAATATTAAATTTATTTAACAGATATTAAAAACCTAAAATGCCATTAATATTAAATTTTCTAAATAGAATCTTATCAATTCTAAAAATATTAAAGTTCAGGAAGCTATTTGTATATGGATGCTTATTGAAGCATTATTCCTAATATGTATAACCTGGCATGAACTGAAATTAAAAGTAAATTGCTTAACTTTTTTTCAAGAATTGATATTATGGAATGATGTCACATTAAAAACGATAGTGTAGAAAAATCTTAATGCATAAATAGAGTTACAATATTTGTGTATGGAAAAATATGAAGCAAAATAATAAGTACACATGATCTACAGGTATAACAATTAGACTGGCTATCAAAATATGTATCTTCTTAATGTTTACTTGTTTTTGTTTCTACTACATGTGCTTCTGAAATTTAGAAATGATTTCAAATTAAAGGGTATTTTTGTTGTTGTGCAAGAAGAAATTACATTAACCTACATATAATCTTCTTCAGTCCTATGTCAAAAGTTTATTTTTTGCCTATCATTTTGAACTGAATAAAGCTTTAAAGGCACTAGAGTATTTATTAAACATACTTCCCTCACATACTCCAGATATTCCATATTTATCCACTGTACATTTCAAGTACCATAGGTGATGTTCAGTTTTCTAAACTAGTTGTATTTTGTTTCCTTCCTACTTCTAAAATTATATCTAAAAAGCAATTATATTCACATAGATGCAAATAAACATACTTCATTTAAGAGACTGTTCATTCCAACATCAGACATAATTGTTTCTATTGCCTTTCATGTTACGGAAGAGCCGTGTGATTGATATCAGTTATTCATAAGAATCCCAGACAGTTTTTCAGGCCTAATTGAGTTTTAAGATTGTAATTTAAAAGTAGCCAACATGGTTATGTATGTTTCTTATTGANTACATTTCAAATACCATAGGTGATGTTCAGTTTTCTAAACTAGTTGTATTTTATTTCCTTCCTATTTCTAAAATTATATCTAAAAAGCAATTATATTCACATAGATGCAGATAAACATACTTCATTTAAGAAACTGTTCATTCCAACATCAGGCATAATTGTTTCTATTGCCTTTCATGTTACGGAAGAGCCGTGTGATTGATATCAGTTATTCATAAGAATCCCAGACGGTTTTTCAGGCCTAATTGAGTTTTAAGATTATAATTTAAAAGTAGCCAACATGGTTATGTACGTTTCTTATTGAACTACTAAATAACTTGGAATTAGAAGGGAGCAAACAAATGTTGATCTAAGGTTGGGCTTTGTTAAGAGATTCCACTAGTTTAAAGAACAGAACAGAATGTGTGATGTCCACAAGAGAGTTTTTCTAATGTTGACAAATAGAGAACAGTACAGAGAAAGTGGAAAGGATAAAGTTTTATATGAAGATGTTAGAAGGTTCAAAAATTTGGAAAGTTAGTGTTGTCAAGGAAGAGGAGGAGGAAAACCTATGGAGTTATGGTCAGAGAAAGAAATTTTTGACATAAAATTTTAAATGTGAAGGCTTATGGGTGATGCTGACAATCAACTTACATATATATGCACAGAAGTAATTGAAATATATTGAGTGTGAACAAGTGGAAGGGAAAAGACTTTAAAAATATGGATAATGATGCTCTGGTTGCCTATTTCAGGTGTTCAGATTATTTCAATACTGGAGACCAAGCAGAAAAAAAGGGAAGAGATCATAAGAAAATAGAAGCCAGAAAAGATGTTGTGGAAACAGTCAAACTGCATGATCTAAAAGGACAGATATATCATCATGTGTAAGGATCAATGAGATGGGAGAAGAATGCTTTTCCCATCTCAGATTCTAAAATATTAAAGACTAGGGAAAATAAAACATAGTCCTTTAAGAAAGCTGCAAAAAATACGATAATTGTCATTTCAATCTGAATTTAAGCAAGACCAAAATATGGAATTATTCAGGAAAAATATAATAATGTATGGGGATTTTCTTTGTTTTAATCTGTACAATAGGGTTCTTAAGAAAAGTGAGTTTGGAATCACTTGCATTCCTATCAACAACAATGAAGTATCAGAAAGAGAAATTAGGGAAGCAATGCCATTTACCATTGCAGCAAAAATATCTATCTAGGGAGAGAAAAGAGTTATACACAGAAAACTATTATATTCAGGCAGTGATGAAAGAAATCAATGATGACATAAACAGATGGAGAGATAGTCCATGTTTTTGGTTTAGAAGAATCAATATTGTGAAAATGACTATGCTATCAAATGTTATCTACAGATTCAGTGCAATCCCTATGAAATTACCAATGGTATTTTTCACAGAACTAGTAAAAATAATCTCACAATTCATATAGAAACATAAAAGATCCCAAATAGCCAAAGCAATCTTGAGAAAGAAGAATGAAGCTGGAGAAATAAACCTTCCTGACTTCAGACTATACTACAAAGCTATATCATCAAGACTGTATAGTACTGGCACAAAAACAGAAATATAGACCACTGGAACAAGATAGAAAGCCAAGAGATAAAGCTTCATAACTATGAATACCTTATTTTTGACAAAGGAGGCAAGAATAGACAATGGGACATAGTACTTCAATCAGTGCTCATTATTAGAGAAATGTAAATCAAAATCAAAACTACAATGAGATACCACCTCACACTGATCAGAATGGCTATTACCAAACATTCTGCAAACAATAAATGCTGGAGAGGGTGTGAAGAAAAAGGAGCCCTCTTGCACTGTTGGTGGGAATGTAAATTGATACACCCACTATGGAGAACAGTATGGAGATTCCTTAAAAACCTAGGAATAAAACCACCATATTACCCAGCAATTCCACTACCAGGAATATTCCCTGAGGAAACAAAAATTGAAAAACACACATGTACTCCAATGTTCATTGCAGCTTTGTTTACAATAGCTATGACATGTAAGCAACATAGATGTCCATTGACAGATGAATGGATAAACAAGCTGTTGTACATATGTACAATAGAATATTACTCAGCCAAAAAGGAACATATTCGAGTCAGTCCTAAAGAGGTGGGTGAATTTAGAGACTATTATGGACAGAGTGAAGTAAGTCATAAAGAGGAAAACAAATATATACTAATGCATATATATGAACTCTAGCAAGATGATACTAATGAACCTATCTTCAGAGCATTAAAGAAGACACAGATATTGACAACAGACTTATGGTCATGGCTAGGGGATGGGAGGAAGGAGAGGGTAGGATGTAAAGAGAATAATATGGAAACATACTTTACCATATGTAAAATAGGTAGCCAATAAGAATTTGCTGTAGAACTCAGGGAACTCAAACTGGGGCTTGGTAACAACCTAGAGGGGTGGAGGAGGGAGGTTATTAAAGTAGGAGGGGACATGGATAAACCTATGGCTGACTTATGTTGATGTTTAGCAGAAACCAACACAATACTGTAGAGCAATTATCCTTCAATTAAAATAAATAAAAGAACAGTGAACATGGAAGGAAAGAATATCAGTAAAGGTTTGTCATAATCTGCAGGAGGCAGATAGCAGATAAAAGTGAATAAGGAAATAACAGGTTGCTGTTTAATATAAAAAGAAACTCAGAGCAAGAAGTCCCGGGATAATTCATTAATTTTGCCAGGTCACTATTTTTGGAGGCTTTTTCTATCTCACTGTTCCACTATCCATAGTGAGTGCTGTAAACCTCTTGGTTACTGTCTCACATTGATAAATTCAGCCTCATATTACAGGCTACTAACAGAAAAAGTTGGCTTAAAGCTCAACATTCAGAAAACTAAGATCATGGCATCCAGTCCCATCATGGATGGGGAAACAGTGTAAACAGCGNGATTTTATATCCTGCAACTTTACTGTATTCATTGATTAGCTCTAGTAGTTTTCTGGTGGAGGCTTTAGGATTTTCTATGTAGAGGATCATGTCATCTGCAAACAGTGAGAGTTTTACTTCTTCTTTTCCAATTTGGATTCCTTTTATTTCTTTTTCTGCTCTGATTGCTCTGGCCAAAATTTCCAGAACTATATTTAATAGTAGTGGTGAAGTACACTATCTAGGTTTGTCATACCTTTCCTCCCAAGAACAAGCATCATTTAACTTCATGGCTACAGTGACCATCCACAGTGATTTTGGAGCCTAAGAAAATAAAATCTGTTCTTGCTTCCATTTTTTCATCTTTTATTTTCCATGAGGTTAAGAGACTGTAAATTTGAAAAGTTGTGTTTCAAACCAACTTTTTCACTCTCTTTTTTCACCCTCATCAAGAGGTTATTTAGTTCTTTTTCATGTACTGCCATTAGAGTGGTATCTTCTGCATATCTGAGATTGTTGATATTTTTTCAGTAATCATGATTACAGTTTGTGATTCATCCAGATTGGTATTTTACATGATGTACTCTGCATATAAAGGCTTCCCTGGTGGCTCAACAGTAAGGAATCGACCTGCCAGTGCAGGAGACACAGGTTCTATCCCTACGTCAGGTACATCCCCCTGGAGAAGGAAACGGCAACCCACTCCAATATTAGTGAAAGTGAAGTCGCTTAGTCATGCCTGATGCTTTGTGACCCCATGGACTGTAGCCTACCAGGTTCCTCTGCTCATGGGACTTTTCAGAAAAGAATATTGGCGTGGGTTGCCATTTCCTTCTCCAGGAGATTCTCCCAACCTAGGGACTGAACCTAGGTCTCCCACATTGTGGGTAGATGCTTTACCATCTGAGCCACCAGGGAAGTCCTATCTCCAATATTCTTGCCTGGCAAATCCCATGGATACAGGAGCCAATGGAGTTACAAAGTTGGACATGACTTAGAGACTACAACAACAACAACTCTCCAAATAAGTTAAACAAGCAGAGTGTCATAATCCTATTTCATTTCGAACCAGTCAGTTCCACGTACAGTTCTAATTCTGTTTCATGACCCACATAGAGGAGACAGGTAAGGTGATCTAGTACTCTCACTTTTTTTTTTTTTTAAAACAGCTTTCCACAGTTTCTTGTGATCCACACAGTCGAAGTCTTTAGTGTAGCCAATGAAGCGGAGGTAGATGTAGTTTCATTTTTTTTTTTTTTCCTGGAACGTACTTGCTTTCTCCATTTTTCAACCAATGTTGGCAATTTGATCTCTGGTTCTTCTCCCTTTTTGAAATACAGCTTTTATATCTGTAAGTTCTTGGATCACTAACTGCTGAAGCCTAGCTTGAAAGATTTTGAGCATACTATTGCTAGTATGTGAAATTAGCACTATTGTACGATAGTCTGAAGGCTTCCCTGGTGGCTCAGAGATTAAAGTGTCTGTCTTCAAGTGTCTGTCAGAAAGACCCGCTGGAGAAGGAAATGGTAACGCATTCCAGTATTCTTGCCTGGAGAATCCCATGGACAGAGAAGCCTAGTAGGCTACAGTCCACGGGGTCGCAAAGAGTTGGACATGACTGAACGACTTCACTTCACTTATGATAGTCTGAACAACCTTAAGCATTGTCCTTCTTTGGGATTGGGATGAAAACTGACCTTTACAAGTCCTGTGGCCACTGTTGTGTTTTCCAAATTTGCTGGCGTATTGAATGCAATACTTTAATAGCATCCTATTTTAGGATTTTAAGTAGCTCAGCTACAATTTCATTACTTCCATTAGCTTTGTTTGTGGTAATTGTTCTTAAGGCCCACTTCACTTCACCCTCCATGATGTCTGGCTGTAGATGAGTGACTGAACCATCTTGTTCATCTGGGTCATTAAGACCTTTCTTGTATAGGTCCTTGTTTTCTTGCCACTTCTTAATCATTTCTGCTTCCCCTATATCTTTAGAGTTTCTGTCTTTTATTGTGCCCAGTCTTGTATGAAATGTTTCCTTGATATCCCCAATTTTCTCAAAGAGATCTCTAGTCTTTCCCATTCTATTGCTTTCCTATATATGTTATTTGCATTATTCATTTAAGAAGGCCTTCTTATCTCTTCTCCAGTGGACCATGTTTTATCAAAACTCTTCATTATGACCAGTCTGTCTTGAGTGGCACTGCACGGCATAGCTCATAGATTCATTGAGTTATGCAAGCCCCTTCACCATGACAAGGGTGATCCATGAAGGAAGATGAAAGGCTAGTGAGCCCCATAAAAGTTAGATCTGCATGAAGAACCTAAGCAGATGATCTTAAACAGTCTCATAGTTTCCTTGGTAAGAGCATAAACATTATTTCTTTAAATGGAACTTTGAAGATTAAAATAAGCAAAGATTCAGGGGCAGCCTATATGCATGGGCAAGTTAGGACATAGCATGGTGATGGATGTAACAGTAAATATCATAATGGGCAGTTCTTGATGAGAACCGGATGGCAATATGTCAGCAGCAAGTAACAACCCAACTGAATATGACTTAAGAAATAAGGACATTATGATATATATATATTTTAATATAAATTTATTTATTTTAATTGGAGGCTAATTACTTTACAATAATGTATTGGTTTTGCCATACATCAACATGAATCTGCCACAGGTATAAACGTGTTCCCCATCCTAACCCCCCTCCCTCCTCCCTCCCCATACCATCCTTCTGGGTCGTCTCAGTGCACCAGCCCCAAGCATCCAGTATTGTGCATCGAACCTGGACTGGCAACTCGTTTCATATATGATACTATACATGTAAAGCCTATACTTTTTTTTTCAGATTTCTTTAGTTTTTATTGAATTTTGAGCTTCCCAGGTGGTGCTAGTGGTAAAGAAACCTCCGCCCCTCTAATACAGAAGACATAAGAGACATGGGTACAATTCCTGTGTTGGGAAGAGAGCACAAACACCTACTCCAGTATTCTTGTCTGGAGAGTCCCATGGATAGAGGAACCAGGTGGGCTACTGTTCATAGGGTTGCAAAAACTCAAACACGATGGAAACGACTTAGCATGCACTACAAAGTTAATTTGCAATGGTAGATTCATTTCAAGTGTAAAATAAGTGGTGTGTGTGTGTGTGTGTGTGTGTGTGCATGTGTGTATTCAGTTCTTTTACATTAAAGAAATAAAGACATTCATTATATCACAAAACAAAGATACAGAAGCCTTGACTAATTTAGCAGCACATTATGTCATTGATACCCTGAGTATGTTATATTCTTCTTAGCCAACCTCAGCTATTGGTTTCAGTTCTGTCTTTTTTCCCAGGGTCACTGGATTGCTACCATATATCCTGACATTGTATTTATTACACTGCCTCCAAAGAACTATGGATGGAGGTTCATGACATTGTACAGGAGACAGGGATCAAGACTATCCCCAAGAAAAAGAAAAGCAAAAAAGCAAAATGGTTGTCTGAGGAGGCCTTACAAATAGTTGTGAAAAGAAGAGAAGCCAAAAGCAAAGGAGCAAAGGAATATACCCACGTGAATACAGAGTTCCAAAGAATAGCAAGGAGAGATAAGAAAGCCTTCCTCAGTGATCAGCGCAAACAAAGAGAGGAAAACAATAGAATGGGAAAGACTTGAAATCTCTTCAAGAAAATTAGAGATACCAAGGGAAATTTCATGCAAAGATGGGCTCAATAAAGGACAAAATGGGATAGACCTAAGAGAAGCAGAAGATATTTAGAAGAGGTGGCAAGAATACACAGAAGAACTATACAGAAAAGATCTTCACAACCCAGAATCACAGTGGTGTGATCACTCACCTAGAGCCAGACATCCTGGAATGTGAAGTCAAGTGGGCCTTAGGAAACATCACTATGAACAAAGCTAGCGAAGGTGATGGAATTCCAGTTAAGCCATTTCATTTTAAAAAAGAAATATAAAATTTTAAATTTTAATTGGAGGTTAATTACTTTACAGTATTGAATTGGTTTTGCCATACATCAACATGAATCCACCACAGGTATACACGTGTTCCCCATCCTGAACACCCCTCCCTCCCCTCTCCCCGTACCATCCCTCTGGGTCATCCCAGTGCACCAGCCCCAAGCATCTCAAATCCTGAAAGATGATGCTGTGAAAGTGCTGCACTCAATATGCCAGCAAATTTGGAAAACTCAGCAGTGGCCACAGGACTGGAAAAATTTAGTTTTCATTCCAATCCCTGAGAAAGGCAATGCAAAGAATGTTCAAACTACGCACAGTTGCACTCATCTCACATGCTGGTGAAGTAATGCTCAAAATTCTCCAAGTCATGCTTCAATAGACATGAACCATGAACTTCCAGATGTTCAAGTTGGGTTTAGAAAAGGCAGAGGAACCAGAGATCAAATTGCCAAAATCCGCTGAGTCATGGAAAAAGCAAGAGAGTTCCAGAAAAAACATATATTTCTGCTTTATTGATTATGCCAAAGCCTTTGACTGTGTGGATCACAATAAACTGTGGAATATTCTGAAAGAGATGGGAATACCAGACCACCTATCCTGCCTCTTGAGAAACTTGTATGCAGGTCAGGAAGCAACAGTTAGAACTGGACATGAAACAACAGACTGATTCCAAATAGGAATAGGAGTATGTCAAGGCTGTATATAGTCAGCCTGCTTATTTAACTTATATGCATAGTACATCACAGAAACGCTGGGCTGGATGAAGCACAAGCTGGAATCAAAATTGCCTTGAGAAATATCAATAATCTCAGATATGCACATGATACCACCCTTATGGCAGAAATGAAGAAGAACTAAAGAGTCTCTTGATGAAAGTGAAAGTGGAGAGTGAAAAAGTTGGCTTAAAACTCAGCATTCAGAACACTAAGATCATGGCATCCAGTCCCATCACTTCATGGGCAATAGATGGGGAAACAGTGAAAACTGTGGCAGACTTTATTTTTTTGGGGCTCCAAAATCACTGCAGATGGTAACTGCAGCCATGAAATTAAAAGGCGCTACTCCTTGGAAGGAAAGCTGTGACCAACCTAGACAGCATATTAAAAAGCAAAGACAATACTTTGACAACAAAGATCCGTCTAGTCAAGGCTATGGTTTTTCCAGTAGTCAGGTATGGATGTGAGAATTAGACTGTAGAGAAAGCTGAGCGCTGAAGAAATGATGCTTTAGAACTGTGGTGTTGGAGAAGACTCTTGAGAGTTCTAGACTGCAAAGAGATCAGACCTAAAGGAGATCAGTCCTGAGTGTTCATTGGAAGGACTGATGTTGAAGCTGAAGCTCCCGTACTTTGGCCACCTGATGTGAAGAGCTGACTCATTTGAAAAGACTCTGATGCTGGGAAAGATTGAAGGCAGGAGGAGAAGTGGACAACAGAAGATGAGATGGTTGGATGGCATCACCGACTCAATGGACATGAGTTCGGGTAAACTCTGGGAGTTGGTGATGGACAGGGAAGCCTGGAGTACTGCAGTCCATGGGGCTGCAAAGAATCGGACACGACTGAGCAACTGAACTGAAACTTTTTACAGAGTCATTGGATTGTTACTATAGATCTTGACATCATATTTATTACACTGCCTCCAAGGAAAAGAAGAGTAATTTTTCCTTGAAATTCTCTTCATTAGAAAGAAAAAAAATATATTTAGGCTTCCTAATGCAATCTTTTTATTTGTATTTTAGAAGATATATCTGTATCTAGGTGAATGCAAGGAAAAATTTGTGAATTCCACTGGCAGGAAAGTGAGGTAAAGGAGACTTAGTATAAGGGGATAGGATACACATTTGGTAGGGAAAAATGTTTCACCTACTTCCTCCTCTCTATATTCCACTGACAATGTAGGACATACACCTATGAACCTGAGAAAAAGGGAAGGATTTCATTAACATGTGTTCTTCAAGGTTGATATAATTATTTAAATAAAGCAAAACCAAGCCAAACATGTGTTATATGAAATGTAATTATATTTCTTACAAAATTATGTCAACAAAAAGACATAATATATTATAGCCGTCAAGATAGAAACATACGAAATCATATGTACCATATGCATTTTTGAAATGGACAAATGTGCAAAGATTTTAGGTTTAATGTTAATTCCTTATTGGAACAATAGGAAAAATAATCAATAAATGACCTCAGGTGCTCTTTCCACTTTGCCTGAGCAATAGGATAACTGAGATTAAGACTCCTCTCTGCAGCAATGGGGCTACACTTACTACACTAGTATTTTTCTCATCCTTACAGTATGGTTGCTAGGGAATAGAGGATGCTCAGTTAAATCTAAATTAAAGAAAATCAAATAACATTTTTAATATAAGTCATCTCTAAATATTGAACAATGCATATTTATATAAAGCATTTGTCATAACTCCAAATTCAAATTTGACTGGATTCCTGTGTGTGTTTTTACTTACTAAATCTGGCAACTCTATCTTAACTGCAGGAGTTGGAATATCCCATGATCATTCAAGTCTCCAAGTGCTCCTGGGTATCCAGATTTCCCAGAGATCATTTTTCAACCATAGGCACCATAAATTTAGACAATCTGGCCCAGAGATAGCTGCAATGCAAGTGCAGACTGTAACACTTTTCACATATGGGTGTGTAAGTTATTTCAGTCATTTCTGACTTTGTGTGACCCTGTGGACTGTAGCCTGCCAGGCTCCTTTGTCCATGGAATTCTCCAGNATAGCTGCAATGCAAGTTCAGACTGTAACACTTTTCACATATGGGTGTGTAAGTTATTTCAGTCATTTCTGACTCTGTGTGACCCTGTGGACTGTAGCCTGCCAGGCTCCTTTGTCCATGGAATTCTCCAGGCAAGAATACTGGAGTGGATTGCCATTCCCCCCTGCAGGGGATCTTGCTGACCCAGGGATTGAACCCATTTCTCTTACATCTCCTGAATTGGCAGGGAGGTTCTTTACCACTAGCACCACCTACACTTTCCCTAAAAAGGGGAAAACTGTGGAGGTGAAGTCTCCTTTCAATGGACTATGTTCAGTAGAACACCCAGTGTGTCTACATTCTCCTCTGTAAGATAATGGGAAAAAACAAACATTCATGCCTTCTCTTCTTGACTAGGCCTCATATATTTTCTTGCCTCCTTGATTCATTCCCATGCCACCAAGAGAACGAGTTTCTTCTTACAATCTGAAGCTGGCTTCCACTCTTGAGATAAGAGCCAAGTGAAATGTGTGTCTATTCTTCTCATAAGGACACAGGCATATCCCTTATTTCTTCATAATATATATAAAAAAGTACTCTAGTTCTGAGGACAGTACTTGACATATAGTAAACACTGTCCTAGAAACTAGATTTCATATATATTATACACATGTAAATAAGACAATTTTACTTCAGGTTTAGATGTAACTCAAAAGATATACATTTGAAAAAATAAGGCTTGATAGTCCCTGTCTGCTTTCAAAAGCCACAAACTGAGAAAATCCGTAGGTAACTCCTACTAGGCATTGGTTTACATTGATTAAGCATAAGCTTATACAACTGAAATCTGGCTGAGTGTACTTTATTCAAGTGATCAAAATTAATGCTACTTGTGATGGAATCTCTGTGTTCAATTTAACATGTTAAAATATGAACTCCATGCCTTTTCTGTCATATTTCCTCTAAAGATGCATAAAATAAATCTAGAATATAATTATGACAAAATATCAGACACACTCAAGTTGAGGGACTTTTCACTAGATAACTGTCTTGTAATCTTCAAAATTCTGAAAAACTATTCTAGACTGAATGTCACTAATGAAAATAATAACCAAAAATAATGCACGATCTTGAAATGGCCCAATTTATTATTGAAGCTTTTGATGGAACTTGAATCTCAGGATTATATGGTAGTACTATCTTAGTACTACCTTTCTTATCATGATGATTATGTAATCAATATATAGGAGAATGCCCTGGTAAGTTAAAATAATTCTCTAATAATTATATATATATATAATTTATCTGTGCCAGGTATTAGTTGTGGCATGTGGGGACTTTAGTTGTGATATGCTAGACCTAGTTCTCTGCTGAGGGACTGAACTGAATGCAGGTCCTCTGCATTGGGAGCATAGAGTCTTAACCACTGGACTACCAAGGAAGTTCCAATACTGGGTCCTCTGGTGGCTCAGATGGTAAAGAATCTTTCTGCAGTGCAGGATACCCAGATTTGATCCCTGGGTTGAGAAGATCCCTTGGAGAAGATAATGGCTACCCAACGCAGTATTCTTTCCTGGGGAATTCCATGGACAGAGGAGCCTAGCAGGCTACAGTCCACAGGGTCACAAAGAGTCAGACACAGCTGAGGAACTAACACTTTCACTTTCAATCATCATATCTGAAAGTTCCTACAAAATCATCATGAAATCATTGTATCTTCAATCCACTCTCAAATCATTCAGATAAAGCAGTTTTTGTACACTTTTTGTAAATTTCACTTTAAAATTACTAGTGAATAAAAAGAAAAGTACAACCTCAATAACAACAACAAAAAAAACCTAGGAAGATAACACTCATAAGATACTGGAAAACCTTTCTGTACCTGATGTTTTCTAGTGAGAACAGCAGTAGAAAAAAATTTCTACAATAGATGGGCCTGTTGGAGAAGATGAGAAAGTAGAGCACTTTCTCAAGGACCACTAGTGCCATAGATTTTGTGAATCCCAAACAGAAAGCTTCTCTTTTGCAAGGTAACTGAGGAGCTAGCCTTCCCTTAGCCAGAGTGTGAAGGTCTCCTGAAAAATACTGGACTCACTGTGTACCAAAAAAGATATCTAAAAATTACTAAAGCTTATTTATTATTACTTAAAAAAATAACATTTAAGTTGTTTGCTATGCATAGACATTCTTTATAATGCAGCTGCTTCTGGGGAACATAACTGAATGGCTTAGGACTTAGACTCTTGAGAGTCCCTTGGACTGCAAGGAGATAAAATTAGTTAATCCTCAAGGAAATCAGTCCTGAATATTCTTTGGAAGGACTGATGCTGAAGCTGAAACTCCAATACTTTGGCCACCTGATGAGAAGAACTGACTCCTTGGAAAAGCCCCTGATGCTGGGAAAGATTGAAGGCAGGAGAAGAAGGGGATGACTGAGGATGAGATTGTTGGATGGCAACACTGACTTGATGGATGCGAGCTTGAGCAAGCTCTGGGAGTTAGGAAGAAGAAGNAAGCCCCTGATGCTGGGAAAGATTGAAGGCAGGAGAAGAAGGGGATGACTGAGGATGAGATTGTTGGATGGCAACACTGACTTGATGGATGCGAGCTTGAGCAAGCTCTGGGAGTTAGTGATGGACAGAGAAACCTGGCATGCTGCAGTCCATGGGGTCTCAAAAAGTTAGACACAACTGAGCGACTGAACTGAGTACTGGAAAAGGGAGATTTTAACCGTGTACCCTTGAATTGTGCACTTTTTTTTCCCCACTCTTGGCCATGTTGTGAGGCTTGAGGGATTTTAGTTTCCCCACTAGGGATTGAACCCAGGCCATGGCAGTGCAAGTGCTGAGTTGTAACAATCAGACCACCATGGAGTTTCCAAAATAGTCATTATTTTTAAAGTACCTATATTGTTATAGGGGCTTTTCTGGTGGCTCAGTGATAAAAAATCTGCCTGCAATGCAACAGACCACCTGCAATGCAAGAGACATGGCTTTGATCCCTGAGTCCGGAGGATACCTTGGAGAAGGAAAAGGAAACACAATTCAGTTTTCTCGCCTGAAAATCCCATGGATTATAGTCAATGTGGTCACAAGTCAAACGTTTTTAGGCTAACAACAACAGTGTTGAGACAGAGGATCATTGTCTCTTTTTCTGGTTGGAA
Source organism: Raphicerus campestris (assembly GCA_006410735.1). Classification (NCBI taxonomy): domain Eukaryota; kingdom Metazoa; phylum Chordata; class Mammalia; order Artiodactyla; family Bovidae; genus Raphicerus; species Raphicerus campestris. The sequence continues at coordinate 41,318 of SJYW01012022.1, read as the reverse complement.
TAGAAGTATGGGAATGTATAATGAGAAAAGAAACAAATGTTCATATTTCTTTTCTCAGAGAAGTTCAGTTTATTGAGGTCAGGTATACTTAAATTCTTGATATCTTTTCTTCACATCTTTATGTGAGCCTTGAATTTATTGTATACTATGATCAAATTCTGATACTCTGCTGCTTATTAATAAGACTAACATTTATTGTTACTTATGTGTTATTGTTGTTATTTTATGTGTTATTGTTTAATATTTTAGAGAGTAGCTGTGGGTATTTGAAATCATGGGTAACTACGCATCACAGTTTTTATTCTTGTGATTAGTCACTAAATCCTATCTGACTCTATGTGATCCCATGGATTATAGCCTGCCAGGCTCCTTTTCCCATAGAATTTCCCAGGAAAGAACACTGGAATGAGTTGCCATTTCCTCCTCAAATTCACATCACTAGGATGGCAAATGGCAAATACCACTGAGCCTTTTAGTCAAATGCTATTTTAAAACAAAATTCATAAACACACAAATAGTTGAATTAAAGACTGAATGGAATTAATCTTAAAATTTAAGGTTGGAGTGATATCAATTTTAACAATTTTGTTAACTCTAAAACTGCAAAATATAATTATAGAATGTAAGCAAACATAAATAGACTGAACAGTATTGAAAATATCACGTCCAATTAAATAGTTTATTGCTTTTAAATTATGTTCCATGTGTGTCATCAAGTTCTTAACTTCAAATATCAGAAAATTAATATACAATTAGTGAATATTCTAAATATTGATTTAGACATATTAAAAACAGTTAACATTCCAGTTTTTTTTTTAGTCACACTTGGATTCTCTCTAAATATAGGAATATATCAGTTTACTTTTTTTATTCTAGGAATCAAGACTGATAGAATGAACTCTCAGAACTTAGTATCTGTGTTAACAGGAAGATTAGTAACAAAGCAGTCTAATTTACAGGGTGTAATCAGCATAAAAACACATTTTACATGCAATTTTGCAACTGTGATTTGAAAATAATATATATGATAGCATAAGAAATATAAAGTTATATGTGGAAGAATTTATAGAAATTGAAAATTAAAAAATATCTGAAAAAATATATTTAGTCCTTAATAAGAATATTTTCTCATACTTATTAGCATGTTACTTTATATGCACGCATCAAGAATGTTTTATTTATTTTCACATTCACTTATTTATTTAATTTTGTTTGCACTACGTAGCATATGGGATCCTAGTTCCCTGACTAGGGAAACCATGACATCTGAAGTGAAAGCATCGAGCCTTAACCACTGAACCACCAGGAAGTCCCACGTGTTTTTTTGAGTTCCTGTCTTAATTCCAATAAATCATGTTATGTTAAAAATATGTTAAAAATCTAACTATGACAATTTTTATTATGAATATTGTTCAATTTATAAATTACTAAAATTTTAATTTTTCACTTTGTCTTATGTTGTGGTCAAAAATACCTAACATAAAATGCACAAAACAACCATTAAGTAGTTCTATGTACATTCATAATGTTGTAAAATATATTTCCAGAACTTTTAACCTTGAAAAACGGAAACTCTCTACACTACAAACAATAACTCCTAATTTTCACCCCCACCCCCCCCCCCACCCGACAC
>SJYW01012022.1:0-26867 GCA_006410735.1 Raphicerus campestris | reverse complement strand
AATATTTTTGCATTGTTAACATTTGTGGCAATACATTTAAAAGATCACAGCAACAAAAACCACAACAGAAACTCCAATAATGATAATATTGAAAATAACTTATACTTGTTGAGAATTTGCTATGTGTCAGACATTTTTCTATGGACTTTAAATGAGTTATTTTATTTAATTCTCAAAATAATAATATGACATAATTATTGTGTTTTTTTTTTAAAATTTATATGTCTTTAATAATATAATAGAAAGAACTTTTGGAGGGTGCTTCCAAGATAGAAGAAGAATAGGATAGGGAGACCATTTTCTCCCCCATAAAAACATCAAAGAATGATCTGAATGTGGAGCAACTCCCACAGAACAATTTCTGAATGCTGACAGAGGATCCCAGATACCCAGAAAGGAAAACCAATCTCTTCAGAATGAGGTAGGACAAAGTATAAAGATAAAAAGGGAGACAAAGGATTTGGGAACAGAGATCCCTCCTGGGGAGGGAGTTGTGAAGGAGAAGTTTCTGCACAATAGGAAACCCTCTCATAGGTGAGGTCAGTGGGGAGCTTTGGAATCTCAGAGGGCAGCATAACAAAAAAAAAAGAAAGAAAAAAAAAAAGGAAAGAAAATTAACACAGAAATCACACTGAACAGTGATTACCAGCTGAGAAGCGGCTCACGGGCTCTCAACCACCAGCAGCTAGTGGGGGCATGGTACGGAGGTGCAAGCTGCACCAGTCCTTAAGGAAAGGAACAGGGTTGAATGCCATGAGGACATTCTGAAAGGGTTAATATGACAGAGCACAGATAGAATGGGGAAAACCCAAACCATGGGAATGCCAGAGAAACAAAGAAAAAAGACCTTTCCCATGGAAAGACTGTGATGCTGCACTGTGACCCCTGGGGAACTCACAGAACAGAGGATTTGGCCTTAGTGAATACAAAGGAGAATGAACCAACTACCATTTGTGGCCCTCCAAGGAGGTAGATAGGCAAGTGTGAGAGAGTCAGAGGTGGAAGGCTAAGGGCCATTGAAATCTCAGCCCCAGAGACCACATCTTCTACCAAGCTGTGAGCAGGCTGCCAGTCATTACCCGCATCTTTCTAGGATCCTGGACATGAGACCAGATCCCCTGAGGAGATGAACAGCTCACCTTGGACTATGCCCTCATGGTGAACCTGGGAGTCCAAGCAACTTGGACCAGGGAGGTGCACACCACCTTGGGCTGTGGCAATCCCCATGTGGTTCATCCACTGCGAGCATTCCCCACACTTGTCAGTTGCGTTTGTTTATAGTGCCCCTCCTGCATAGCACAACTGAGCCAGTGAGCTCAAATAAGTGTCCACTTTCACCCTCTCATGTCAGGGCAGAGATCAGACACTGAAGAGAGACTTGCAAACAGAGGAGGCCAACCTAAGCAAAGAAAATAAGGGGGGGACAGTTTCTTCAGGGGGAAGCTGCCAGAGTGGCAGGTGCAACAGATTAAAATTCTGTGATTAATCTGAAACTGTGCATTTGAGCAGCAACTGTAGACTTTGAGAACAAATGCAAGCCAGAACAAGGGACTATCTGACACCGAACTGATACCACACTGACCACAAAAGCTCCAGAGATATTCATAGATATATTAGAGTACTTTCTGAGTAGGCAACGCAACTGGACCAGGAAAAAGGAGGAATTATATGAACATTTACCTCACTACCAATGTACATATCCCCACGGTTCCTATGAAAAAAAAAAACAAAAAACACTATCATTTTTAATTAAAATTTTTTTTATTATTTTAAAGATTTCATTGTTTTTATTCTTTTTTCATTTTCCTCATTTTCCCCTTTATTTACCTATTTTTATTTTTCCCCTTATATTGCCCTAATATGGCCCCTTTTTACTACTTTAAATATTAATTTTTAAACATTTTCACCTTTCTAAAAAATATTATTTAAAAAATTCATATTAAAAAATTTTTGTGTTGTGTTTTTTATATTGTACTTTAGAGAGTCTAATTTTTATTCTAGGTTTTTAATTTTTGTTTTTTTATCTTTTGTTATTAATTTTATATCTTTAAGAGTTTAATTTTTAATATCTATTTTCATTTATGGATTTGATTACTGGCTTGATTGCTCTCTTCCCTTTTGACTCTCCCTTTTATCCTCCTGGTCACCGCTTTCTCCTTCCTCCCTCTTATAATCTGTATAACTCTGTTAATCTCTTTGGGTGTTTCTGGATGTGGAGAGTTGTTTTACTGTCATTAACTTAGGGGTTTTGTCTTCAGTCCTGTGTGGAGAGAGAAGTTTTGATACCACTGTAAGAGGTCAGGACTGAAACCCAGAGACAAGAAGTTCAACTCCAGAACTTTGGACGATCATAGAACTCTTGACCTCAGGGAAAATGAATAGATGAGAGTCCATCAAAACCCTCCATACATACACTAAGACCAAAATCCACCCAAGGAAATCAAGTTCCAGTACTGATCTTCCAGAAAAATGGGAACATAACATTAAATTTTAACAGAGAGGTTGTCCAAAGTCATACAAACCCATAACACTACATTGCCCTTTAGAGAGATGAGATCCAGCTCCCTCCACCAGAACACAGACACAAGAACTCCCAACCAGGAAACCTTCACAAGCGACTGGTCCAAACCCACCCACAGAGAGAAGACTCCACAGTTAAGAGGAACTACAACTCTCCAGCCTGCAGAAAGGAGACCCCAACATAGCAAACTAAACAAACTGAAAGGGCAGAGAAATGTCCAGCAGGTGAAGGAACATGATAAACCCACCAAACCAAAAAAAGATGAGGAAATAGGAAGTCTACCTGAAAAATAATTCATAATAATGATAGTAAAGGTGATCCAAATCTTGAAAACAAAATGGAGATATAGATAAATAGACTAAAGACACAGATTGAGAAGATGCAAGAAATGTTTAACAAAGACCTAGAAGAAATAAAGAATAGTCAATCAGTAATGAACAATGCAGTACCTGAGATTAAAAGCAACAGAGGGAAGCAACAGTTGAGTAACTGAGGCAGAAGAAAGGAATGAGCCAGAAGATAGAATGGTGGAAATAAATGATGCATAGTGGAAAAAGGAAAAAGATTAAAAAGAAATGGGGACAGCTTCAGAGAACCCTGGGACAATGTTAAGCACCCCAACATTCGAATCAGGCATCCCAGAAGAAGAAAAAAGACAAGACATGAGAAAATACTTGAAAACTTCCCTAAAATGAGAAGGAAATACAAATAAACCCAAAACAATAAAGTAAATTTTATGGATTATATTATCAATAACTACCTTACACAAAAGTTGGTTAAAAGCTCCGAACAAAATATAAAGACTGGCTGAATGGATATATAAACAAGATCCTTATGTATGCTGCCCACAAGAGACACAGCTCAAATCTAGGGACAAATACAAACTAAAGTGAAGGGCTGGAAAAATATTTCACGCAAATGTAGACCAAAAGAAACTTTGAGTAGCAATCCTTATATCAGATGAAATAAACTTTAAAATAAAGACTATTATAAGAGACGAAGAAGGACACTGCATGGTGATCAAGGGATCAATACAAGAAAGTATTACAGTTATAAATATATGCAACCAACAAAAGAGCACCTCAAAACAGAAGGCAAATAAATGCTAACAACTATTAAAGGGGAAATTGACAGCATTGGAAAAGACCCTGATGCTGGGAGGGATTAGGGTCAGGAGAAAGGGATGACAGAGGATGAGATGGTTGGATGGCATCACCGCCTTGATGGACACGAGTTTGAGTAAACTCCAGGAATTGGTGATGGACCGGGAGGCCTGGCATGCTGCAATTCATGGGGTCGCAAAGAGTCAAACACGACTGAGCAACTGAACTGAACTGAACAGAACTGATAGTGGCACAATAGTAGTGGGGGACTGTGATATACCACTTACAACAATGTACAGATCATCAAGACAGAAAATTTAAAAGGAAACACAAACTTAAATGATGCATTGGACCTAGTTGATAATTACAGGGCATTTCACCCCTAAAACAACAGATTTCACTTTTTTCTCAAGTGCACATGAAACATTCTCCAAGATAGACCGCATCCTAGGCCACAAATCAAGCCTTGGTAATGTCTGTAAAAATTGAAATCATTTAAAGCATCTTTTCTGATCACAGTGCTATAAGATTAGATATCAACTACTGGGGGGAAAGAAGCTATAAAGAACAAAAACATATGGAGGCTAAACAACACACTTCTGAACTATGGATGGAGGTGCATGACATTGTACAGGAGACAGGAATCAAGACCATCCCCCCCAAAAGAAATCCAAAAGAGCAAACTGGCTGTCTGAGGAGGCCTTACAAATACAAGAAGGGAAGTGAAAAGCAAAGTATAAAAGGAAGGATATAAAAGCATCTGAATGCAGAGTTCCAAAGAATAGCAAGGAGAGATAAGAAGCCTTCCTCAGCGATCAGTGCAAAGAAATAGAGGGAAAAAATAGAATGGGAAAGACTAGACATCTCTTGAGATACCAAGGGAACATTTCATGCAAAGATGGGCTCAATAAAGGACAGAAATGGGATGGACCTAACAGAAGCAGAAGATATTAAGAGGTGGAAAGAATACACAGAAGAAATGTACAAAAAAGATCTTCATGATCCAAAAAAGATCTTCATGATCCAAATAATCACAATGGTTTGATCACTCAGCTAGAGCAAGACATTCTCGAATGTGAAGTCAAGTGGGCCTTAGGAAGCATAACTATGAACAAATGCAGTGGAGATGATGGAATGCCAGTTGAACTATTTCAAATCCTGAAAGAGGATGCTGTGAAAGTGCTGCACTCAATATGCCAGCAAATTTGGAAAACTCAGCAGTGGCCACAGGACTGAAAAAGGTCAGTTTTCATTCCAATCCCAAAGAAAGGCAATGCCAAATAATGCTCAAACTACCACACAATTGCACTCATCTCACACACTAGTAACATGATGCTTAAAATTCTCCAAGCCAGGCTTCAGCAATTTGTGAACTGTGAGCTTGCAGATGTTCAAGCTGGTTTTAGAAAAGGCAGAGGAACCAGAGATCAAATTGCCAACATCCACTGGATCATGGAAAAAACAAGAGACTTCCAGAAAAACATCTATTTCTGTTTTATTGACTATGCCAAATCCCTTGACTGTGTGGATCACAATCAACTGTGGAAGATTCTGAAAGAGATGGGAATACCAGACCGCCTGACATGCCTCTTGAGAACGCTATATGCAGGTCAGGAAGCAACACTTAGAACTGGACATGGAACAACAGACTGGTTCCAAATAGGAAAAGGAGTACATCAAGGCNATACTTCTGAACTATGGATGGAGGTGCATGACATTGTACAGGAGACAGGAATCAAGACCACCCCCCCCAAAAGAAATCCAAAAAAGCAAACTGGCTGTCTGAGGAGGCCTTACAAATAGCTATGAAAAGAAGGGAAGTGAAAAGCAAAGTATAAAAGGAAGGATATAAAATCATCTGAATGCAGAGTTCCAAAGAATAGCAAGGAGAGATAAGAAGCCTTCCTCAGCGATCAGTNACACTTCTGAACTATGGATGGAGGTGCATGACATTGTACAGGAGACAGGAATCAAGACCATCCCCCCCAAAAGAAATCCAAAAGAGCAAACTGGCTGTCTGAGGAGGCCTTACAAATACAAGAAGGGAAGTGAAAAGCAAAGTATAAAAGGAAGGATATAAAAGCATCTGAATGCAGAGTTCCAAAGAATAGCAAGGAGAGATAAGAAGCCTTCCTCAGCGATCAGTGCAAAGAAATAGAGGGAAAAAATAGAATGGGAAAGACTAGACATCTCTTGAGATACCAAGGGAACATTTCATGCAAAGATGGGCTCAATAAAGGACAGAAATGGGATGGACCTAACAGAAGCAGAAGATATTAAGAGGTGGAAAGAATACACAGAAGAAATGTACAAAAAAGATCTTCATGATCCAAATAATCACAATGGTTTGATCACTCAGCTAGAGCAAGACATTTTCGAATGTGAAGTCAAGTGGGCCTTAGGAAGCATAACTATGAACAAATGCAGTGGAGATGATGGAATGCCAGTTGAACTATTTCAAATCCTGAAAGAGGATGCTGTGAAAGTGCTGCACTCAATATGCCAGAAAATTTGGAAAACTCAGCAGTGGCCACAGGACTGAAAAAGGTCAGTTTTCATTCCAATCCCAAAGAAAGGCAATGCCAAATAATGCTCAAACTACCACACAATTGCACTCATCTCACACACTAGTAACATGATGCTTAAAATTCTCCAAGCCAGGCTTCAGCAATTTGTGAACTGTGAGCTTGCAGATGTTCAAGCTGGTTTTAGAAAAGGCAGAGGAACCAGAGATCAAATTGCCAACATCCACTGGATCATGGAAAAAACAAGAGACTTCCAGAAAAACATCTATTTCTGTTTTGTTGACTATGCCAAATCCCTTGACTGTGTGGATCACAATCAACTGTGGAAGATTCTGAAAGAGATGGGAATACCAGACCGCCTGACATGCCTCTTGAGAATGCTATATGCAGGTCAGGAAGCAACACTTAGAACTGGACATGGAACAACAGACTGGATCCAAATAGGAAAAGGAGTACATCAAGGCTGTATATTGTCACTCTGCTTATTTAACTTCTAGGCAGAGTACATCATGAGAAATGTTGGGCTGGAAGAAGCACAAGCTGGAATCAAGATTGCTGGGAGAAATATCAGTCAGCTCAGATATGCAGATGACACCACCCTTATGGCCGAAAGTGAAGAGGAACTAAAAAGCCTCTTGATGAAAGTAAAAGAGGAGAGTGAAAAAGTTGGCTTAAAGCTCAACATTCAGAAACCTAAGATCATGGCATCACTTCTTGGCACATAGATGGAGAAACAGTGGTACAGTGTCGGACTTTATTTTTCTGGGCTCCAAAATCGTTGCAGATGGCGATTTGCAGCCATGAAATTAAAAGATGTTTACTTCTTGGAAAGAAAGTTATGACCGACCTAGACAGCATATTCAAAAGTAGAGACATTACATTGTCAGCAAAGGTCCATCTAGTCAAGGCTATGGTTTTTCCAGTGGTCATGTATAGATGTGAGATTTGGACTACAATGAAAGCTGAGCACTAAAGAATTGATACTTTTGAGCTGTGGTGTTGGAGAAAGTTCTTGAGGGTCTCTTCAACTGCAAGGAGATCCAACCAGTCCATCTTAAAGGAGATCAGTTCTGGGTGTTCATTGGAAGGACTGATTCTGAAGCTGAAACTCCAATGGTTTGGCCACCTGCTGTGAAGAGCTGACTCATTTGAAAAGGCCCTGATGCTGGGAAAGATTGAATGCAGGAGGAGAAGGGGATGACAGAGGATGTGCTGGTTGGATGGCATCACTGACTCAATGGGCATAGGTTTGGGTGAACTGTGGGAATTGGTTATGGATGGGGAGGCCTGACGTGCTATGGTTCATGGGGTCACAAAGAGTCAGACATGAGTGAGCGACTGAACTGAACTGAACTGAATAACCAACATATAACTGAAAAAAATAAAAAAGGATATCAACATATTCACAGAAACAAATGATAGTGAAAATACAACAACCCAAATCTTATGGGATTTAGTAAAAGTAGTGCTAAGAGGGAAGTTCATAGCAATACAAACCTACCTCAAGAAACAAGAGAAGCATCAAACAAGCTACCTAACTTTACACCTAGAACAACTAAAAAAGGAAGAACGAAACTTTCTCAAAAGTTAGTAGAAGGAAAGAAACAATAAAAATCAGTTCAGAAATAAAAATGAAGAATATAGCAAAGATCTTATTGCCTTTTCATACTATTCATGGGTTTCTAAAGGCAAAGATTGTTGAAGTAGTTTGTCATTCCCATCTCCAGTGGACCACATATTAAAAGAAGAGACATCATTTTGCCAACAAAGGTCCATATAGTCAAAGTCATGGTTTTTCTGGTAGTAATATACATATGTGAGGGTTGGACCATAAAGACGACTGAGCACTGAAGAACTGATGTTTTTGAACTGTGGTGTTGGAGAAGACCCTTGAACTCCAAGGAGATCTAGCCAGTCAATCCTAAAGGAAATTAGTCCTGAATATTTATTGGAAAGATTGATGCTGACGCTGAAACTCCAGTACTTTGGTTAGTGGTCACCTGATGCAAAGAAATAACTCATTGGAAAAGACCCTGATGCTGAGAAAGATTGAAGGCAGGAGGAGAAGGGGGGATGGCACAGGAATGGATGGTTGGATGGCATCACTGACTTGATTGATATGAATTTAAGCAAGCTCTAGGAGATGGTTAAGTATAGGGAAGCCTGGCGTGCTTCAGTTCATGGAAATGAAAGCAGAGTGAAAAATGAATGAGCAACTGCATAACACAGCAAAGATAAAANACATGAGTTTAAGCAAGCTCTAGGAGATGGTTAAGTATAGGGAAGCCTAGTATGCTTCAGTTCATGGAAATGAAAGCAGAGTGAAAAATGAATGAGCAACTGCATAACACAGCAAAGATAAAAAAAAAACACACATAAAAGCTGGTTGTTTGAGAAGATAATCAAAATGGACAAACCATTAACCAGCCTCTTCAAGAGAAAAAGAAAAAAAAAAAAGACTCAATAAAATTAGAAATGAAAATGGAGAAATTACAACAGCAGTAGTAATGATCATAAGAGATGGCTATGAACAAGTATATAGCAACACAATGGACAACTTGGATGAAATAAACAAATTCTTAGAAAAGTATAACCTTTCAAAACTGAATGAGAAAGAAATAGAGTGAAATGTTATTTCAACCACATTTCAAGAATCAGAAAGAAATGTGATTGCATGTATCAATCACATGCACAGAAATCAAAACTGTATTCAAAAATCTTCCAACATGCAAAAGCCCAGAACCAGACAGCTTCACAGGTGAATCGTAACAATAATTTAAAGAAACACTAACACCTAGTGTACTCAAAATCTACCAGAAAACTGCAGAAGGAAAATTCCCTAAATTCATTCTATGAGACCAATATCACACTGATACCAAAACCAAACAAGCTGGAATTAAAAAAATAACCCCAAAACTACAAGCCAGTATCATTGATGACTTAGATGCAAATATCCTCATGAAAATTCTTATAAACAAATCCAATAACATATTAAAAGGTGATCAAGTGGGCTTTATTTCAGGGATGCAAGGATTCTTCAATATTCACAAATCAATCAATTGATATACCATATTAACAAACTGAAAGATAAAACCATATGCTTATTTCAATAGATGCAGAGAAAGCCTTTGACAAAATTCAACATCCATTTATGTCAAATCCACAGCAAACATTATTTTCAATGTTGAAATATTGACAGCATTTCCTCTAAAATCAGGAATAAGTCAAGGTCACCCATTTTCACCATTACTATTCAACATAGTTTTGGAAATTTTAGCCACAGAAATAAGAGAAGAAAAAGAAATAAAACAAATCCAGATTGGAAGAGAAGTAAAACTTTAATTTTTTGTAGATGACATGATCCACTGCATAGAAAACCACAAAGATATAACAATAAAAATACTAGAGCTAAACACTGAATATTATAAAGTTGCTTGATATAAAATTAATGCAATGAAATATCTTCCATTCCTATATATTAACAATAAAAAATCAGAAAGAGAAATTAAGTAAACAATCACATTCACCATTGCAATGAAAAGAATAAAATAGTTAAGAATAAATTTACCTAAAGGAACAAAAGACCTGTATACAGAAAACTATAAAATACTGATAAAAAATAAAAGATGACACAAATAGGTGGAGAAATATAACATGTTCTTGGGTTGGAAGAATCAATGCAGTGAAAATGAGTATGCTACCCAAAGCAATCTACAGATTCAGTGCAATTCCTATCAAACTACCAATGGTATATTTCACAGAGCAGGCCAGGCCTCCATGTCCATCACCAACTGTCAGAGTTTACCCAAACCCATGTCTATTGAGCTGGTGAAGCCATCCAATCATCTCATCCTCTGTCGTCCCCTTCTCCTCCTGCCCTCAATCTTTCCCAGCATCAGGGTCTTTTCAAATGAGTCAGCTCTCAGCTCTTTGCATCAGGTGGCCAAAGTATTGGAGTTTCAGCTTCAACATCAGTCTTTCCAATGAACACCCAGAACTGATCTCCTTTAGGATGGACCGGTTGCATCTCCTTGCAGTCCAAGGGACTCTCAAGAGTCTTCTCCAACACCACAGTTCAAAAGCATCAATTCTTCGGCACTCAGCTATCTTTACAATCCAACTCTTGCATCTGTACATGACCACTGGAAAAACCATAGCCTTAACCAGATGTACCTTTGTTGGCAAAGTAATGTCTCTGCTTTTTAATATGCTGTCTAGGTTGGTCATAGCTTTCCTTCCAAGGAGTAAGCGTCTTTTAATTTCATTGTTTCCGCATCTATGTGCCATGAAGTGATGGGACCAGATGCCATGATCTTAGCTTTCTGAATGTTGAGCTTTAAGCCAACTTTTTCACTCTCCTCTTGCACTTTCATCAAAAAGCTCTTTAGTTCTTCACTTTTTGCCATAAGGGTGGTGTCATCTGTATATCTGAGGTTATTGATATTTCTCCTGGCAATTTTGATTCCACCTTGTGCTTCTTCCAGCCCAGCGTTTCTCATGATGTACTCTGCATAGACGTTAAATAAGCAGGGTGACAATATATTTCACAGAACTAGAACAAATAATTTCACAATTTGCATGAAAGCACGAAAGATCCCAAATAGCCAAAGCAATCTTGAGGGAGAAGAAGGGAACTGGAAGAATCAACTTTCCAGACTTCTAACAATACTACAAAGCTGCAGTCATCAAGACAGTATGGTATTGTTACAAAGACAGAATTGTAGATCAATGAAACAAAATAGAGTCCAGAGACAAATTCACACAGCTATGAACATTTTATGTTGGACAAAGGAGGCAAAAATATACATTGGAAAAAAAAATAGTCTCTTCACCAAGTGGTGCTGGGAAAACTGCTCAACTACACATTAAAGAATGAAGCTAGAACACTTTCTAACACCATACACAAAAATAAACTCAAAATGGATTAAAGACCTAAATGTAAGACCAAAAACTATAAACCTCTTAGAGAAAACATAGGCAGAACAGTCTCTGAGATAAATCACTGCAAGATCCTTTATGACCCATCTTCTAGAATAATGGAAATAAAACAAAATAATAAAAAGAGACCTAATTAAATTTAAAAGCTTTTGCACAACAAAATAAACTATAAGCAAGTTGAAAAGACAGGCTTCAGAATGGGAGAAAATAAGAGAAAATGAAGTAACTGGCAAATAATTTATCTCCAAAATACATAAGCAGGTTATGCATCTCAACATTTGAAAAATAAACAACCCAGTCAAAAAATGGGCAAAAGATATAGACAGAAATTTCTCCAGAGAAGACATACAAGACATACAGATGTCTAGTAAACACAAGAAATGATGCTCACCATCAGTCATTATTAAGGAAATGCAAATGAAAATCACAATGAGGTATTATCTCACACTCATCAGAATAGCCACTATCAAAGTTTATACAAACAATAAATGCTGGAGAGGGCGTGAAGAAAAGGGAACCCTCTTCCACTGTTGGTAGGAATGCAAACTGGTACAGCCACTATGGAGAACAGTGTCAAAATTCCTTAAAACCTGGGAATAGAACTGCTATACAACACAGTAATCCCACAGATGGGCATATACTGTGAGGAAACCAGAATTGAAAGAGACACATATACCCCAGTGTTCACTGAAACATTATTTGCAATAGCTAGGACATAGAAGCAACCTGGATAAGGAAGTTGTGGTGTATATCCTCAAAGGAATATTACTCAGCTATCGAAAAAACACCTTTGAGTCAATTCTAACAAGGTCGATGAACCTGGAGCCTATTATACAGAGTGAATTATCAGAAATGGAAAGACAAATACTATATATTAACACATATATATAAAATTTTGAAAGATAGTACTGACAGTTCTACATGCAGGGCAGCAAAGGAGACACAGACATAAAAACAGACTTTTGGGCTCAGTGGGAGAAGGCAAGGTTGTGATGATTTGAGAGAATAGCATTGAATCATGTACATTACCTTATGTAATATAGATGACCAGTGCAAGTTCAGTGCATGAATCAGAACACTCAAAGCCAGTGCTCTGGAACAACATAGAGGGATAGGGTGGGGACGGAGATGGGGGGGGGTTCAGGATTGGTGGAACACATGTATACCTATGGCCAATTCATGTTGATGTATGGCAAAACATCACAATATTGTAATTATCCTCCAATTAAAATTAATTAATTAATTAAACAAAGAAAGGGCTTTTGGTCTTCATTTAATATAGTCAACTTATGTTTAAATAAATTATGATTGGTATTTATAGCAATTATTTTGCAGAAACCTGGATTTGGAATTATCCTTTTGATACTAGTTCATTATCTGATAGATTTCTATTTTGCTGGTTTTTCATGACAAACTGTCCCACATTTTACTGAATACACTGTAAAGTATATGACTTAATAAAAATAGGAATGTAGTTTTCAGTTATTTCACTGTTCTGAGCACAACAGCATTATACTTTCTACTGTAATTATTTTCATTATATTTTCTGCCTACATAATTAGATGGTATTAGACTGTGTATAGAACTTTCCATAATTGGTGTTAATAACACACAACCTCTGGTAATTTTCTTTTATTTTTCCTTATTGAAACTTTCAGTTGCTTCTGAACTGATTTGAGTTTGAAATAATGCTGGGGGAAAGGACAATGCTCTAATTCCTTTCTTCTATTCAGTTTATTGCCATTAGCTTTTTTTGAAAAAATCAATGCAATTTCTATGAAGATTCAAAAATAATTTATAGAAAATATAATGGCACATTTCACATTTAAAAAACATATTTAAGAGCCGTTACTCCTACTAAGGATGCTGAAGTGGTAGTCTCTGAAAGTCCTATTTATAGGGTGGACTTGATGCTTTTAATTATTAGTTTTAAACTTTCATCATATTCAAGCTGCCACCTCCATTTATAATATCTCATTGATTTTGGAGACAATTATCTCATAATTGTTTCTTCTTTCACATTTTGTCAAGATAGTTGTATAATATAATAAAAATTAGGTCACCTGAAAGGAATTCCAGAATTTGTATATATGACTCACTATCACGGTAGACTGATATTGAAATGCAAGTAAGAGAATTAAGAATATAAATTCACATGCCTTTTGTTATTAGGTCATATTTTAAGAAACACACACCTTTTATTTCTGAATTGCAAAGTAATTAATCATCACTAAATAGCTATTTGAGGGGAATCTTCTAGTTTTACTACTGTATATTGTTCCTGTTTTTATATTCTATAATATTTAATGGATGAATTTCAATTCAAGCTTCAGATTTAGGACTAGAATATCCTTTTCAGTTCAGTTCAGTCACTCAGTCATGTCCATCTCTTGGTGACCCCGTGAATCACAGCATGCCAGGCCTCCCTGTCCATCACCAACTCCTGGAGTTTACCCAAACTCATGTCCATTGACGGTGATGCCATTCAACTATCTCATCCTCTGTCATCCCCTTCTCCTCCTGCCCCCAATCTTTCCCAGCATCAGGGTCTTTTCAAATGAGTCAGCTCTTTGCATCAGGTGGCCAAAGTATTAGAGTTTCAGCTTCAACATCAGTCCTTTCAATGAACCCCCAGGAGTGATCCTTTAGGAAGGACTGGTTGGATCTCCTTGCAGTTCAAGAGATTCTCAAGAGTCTTCTCCAACACCACAGTTCAAAAGCATCAATTCTTCAGTGCTCAGCTTTCTTTATAGTTCAACTCTCACATCCATACATGACCACAGGAAAAACCACAGCTTTGACTAGATGGACCTTGCTGACAAAGTAATGTCTCTGCTTTTTAATATGCCTTCTAGGTTGTTTATAACTTTCCTTCCAAGGAGTAAGCATCTTTTAATTTAATGGCTGGAGTCACCATCTGGAGTGACTTTGGAGCTCAAAAAACCAGTCTGACTCTGTTTCCACTGTTTCACTATCTATTTGCCATGAAATGATGGGACCAGATGCCATGATTTTTGTTTTCTGAATGTTGAGCTTTAAGCCAACTTTTTCACTCTCCTCTTGCACTTTCATCAAGAGGCTCTTTAGTTCTTTTTCACTTTCTGCCATAAGAGTGAAGTCATCTGCCTATCTGAGGTTATTGATATTTCTCCTGGAAATCTTGATTCCAGCTTGTGCTTCTTCCAGCCCAGTGTTTCTCATGATGTACTCTGCACATAAGTTAAACAAGCAGGGTGACAATCTACAACCTTGACGTACTCTTTTTCCTATTTGGAACCATTCTGTTGTTCCATGTCCAGTTCTAACTGTTGCTTCCTGACCTGCATACAGACTTCTCAAGAGGCAGGTCAGGTGGTCTGGTATTCCTATCTCTTTCAGAATCTTCTACAGTTTATTGTGATCCACACAGGCAAAGGCTTTGGTGCAGTCAATAAAGCAGAAATAGATGTTTTTCTGTAACTTTCTTGCTTGTTTGGTGATTCAGTAGATGTTGGCAATTTGATCTCTGGTTCCTCTGCCTTTTCTAAAACATCTGGAAGTTCATAGTTCACGTTATTGCTGAAGCCTGGCTTGGAGAGTTTTGAGCGTTACTTTACTAGCGTGTGAGATGAGTGCAATTGTGCGGTAGTTTGAGCATTCTTTGGCATTGCCTTTCTTTGGGATTGGAATGACAACTGACCTCTTCCAGTCCTGTGGCCACTGCTGCACTTTCCATGTTTGCTGACATATTGAGTGCAGCAGTTTCACAGCATCATCTTTCAGGATTTGAAGGATTTGAAATAGCTCAACTGGAATTCTATCACCTGCAGTAGCTTTGTTCATAGTGATGCTTTGTCTGGCTCTAGGTGAGTGATCTCACTATCGTGATTATCTGGGTCGTGAAGTTTTTTAGTTTTTTTTTTTTTTTTTTTGTACAATTCTTCTGTGTATTCTTGCCACCTCTTCTTAATATCTTCTGCTTCTGTTAGAAGCATTTCTGTCCTTTATTGAGCCCATTTTTTCTTGAAATGTTCCTTTGGTATCTCTAATTTTTTTTGAGCCAAAGATGGAGATGCTCTATAAGTCAGCAAAAACAAGACCAAGAGCTGACTGTGGCTCAGATCATGAACTCCTTGTTGCCAAATTCTAAGTTAAAGTGAAGAAAATGGGGAAAACCACTAGAGCATTCAGGTATGACCTAAATCAAATCCATTATGAATATAAAGTGGAAGTGAGAAATACATTTAAGGAACTAGATGTGAGTAGACAGAGTGCCTGATGAACTATGGATGCAGGTTTGTGCACTGTACAGGAGACAGGGAGCAAGACCACCCCCAAGAAAAAGAAAAAGAAATGACTGTCTATAAACCTGATACTAATATAACCTAAAATGAAAATTCAGTTTATCTGGTGTGAAAAATATGCTTTACCCTAAAGCTTCTAAAGTATCAATGTGTGTTCATAGGAAGTATCAATAGTGTTATGCCTCACATTTACCACAATTAAATTTAATCTTTGAGGTATTATATTAACAATTCCAAGTACTTTTGTAAAAATAGGATCTATAAGTAGAATTCATGGTCATCCAAGAAAAACCAAACTTATAAGTTACTATATCAGCTTTTAAAAGTTAACGAGTAGCCTGATTTACTGTCAATCTACCGAGAAATGTCAGTGCCCTAGAATATGAGAAGGCAAATATCATCTAGCTAGATGTGTGAACTTTTCACTTTACCATTTAATGACATCAAACAAGAAATTAGTCTATAAATAATTGAACTTGAAATTTTTTTGAAAGTCTATCACAGCATGTTAAAAGCAATTTTGTTCTTGAATTAGCTCTCCATAAGTAGTAAATATGTCAAACAGCTTTTAAATAATGCAACACATAGAGCAACAGATGAGACGGTTTAATAAGAGTAAGAAAAGACATTAAAAATATGCAGGATGTATGATTTTGTTGGTTGTATTTTCTTCTGAGAAAATTGGAAAATAAATCTGATTTTAGCATGCCAATTAAAAGTAGACTATTTGCATAATGACATTTTAACATTCTAGGAAAATAATACAAATTTGTAAATAAACATTTTAATAACTCTATTCTATTTAGTGGAAGTATATATGTTTTAGTTTCCTTGAGAATAAAAATTGAGTTGCAAGTAATTCAATAGCTCATAAAGATGTTGAAAAGTGAAACGATGTGTCAAAAAAAAATTCTATGGGATGATGTTTTGTAAGTGTTCTGATCAAATATCCAAACAAGTTTTTAGGTAGATTTAAAGACTCATATTCATAATACTAAAATATTTTATACTTTTATAATGTGACATGTATAATATAGAAGAAAATGTATAACAACTTTGATCTTTTAAAAAGTATATTTTATTTAGGTTTTTAGTATAAAATAAAAATCTATTGGCATTGATAATTATAAATATTTTACAAAACTAAAAGTTATATGAAATAAAGTGGTGCATGGCAATAAATATATACAAATGGGGCATTAGCTTGTGTAAATAGATTTATTAATTTTTTAAAATGTTAATTCAAAATGTATAGAAAGTTGTAATGATACTACAAATAATTTTTTTATTACTGAATTAGTTAAGGCACTGATATGATGAAACATTACCTAAGACTATTTGGGTGTATATTTCTTACAAAGGAGACCCTCATATACAACCTTGTAAAACCATCAGTTCATCCTAAAGGAGATCAATCCTGAGTGTTCATTGGAAGGACTGATGTTGAAGCTGAAACTACATATTTTGGCCACCTGATGCAAAGAGCTGACTCATTTGAAAAGATCCTAATGTTGGGAAAGATTGAAGACAGAAGGAGAAGAGGACTACAGAAGATGAGATGGTTGGATGGCATCACTGACTTAATGGACATGAGTTTGGGTAAACTCTGGGTGTTAGTGGTGGACAGGGAGGCCTGGTGTGCTGTGGTCCGTGGAGTCACCAAGAGTCTGTCAAGACTGAGTGACCTGAACTGAACTGAAAACCATCATCAGGAAATTGACATCTTGAAGGTGCTTTAAGAATCTGAAATTATTTTACTCCTAATCAAACTTTTAACTTATCTACTCATTTATAGCAATCTTTTTCATAAAGATTTCCTATTTTTTTAAAAAAATTATTTGTCATATTCCTTTCTGGAGGAGGAAATGGCAACTCACTCCAGTATTCTTTTCTGGAGAAGTCCATAGACAGAGGAGCCTGGCAGGGTTTATGAGGTCATAAAAGGACAAACATGACTGAGCACATGGTACATATTTTTTTAGTGTTATTTATTTTGATAAACTATCTCAGGTTTCTAGGGCTTCCCTGGTGACTCAATGGTAAAGAATCCACCTGCAATGCAGGTGATGTGGAATTGAGTCCTGGGTTGGAAAGAGCCTCTGGAGAAGGAAATGGCAACCCACTCAAGTATTCTTGCCTGGGAAATCCCATGGACAGAGGAGCCTAGAGGCCTGCAGTCCACAGAGTTGCAAAAGTTGGACAGGACTTACTGACTAAACCACCACCATCCTAGATTTGCTCCACAAAAATCTCTTCAAGATAGCTTTTGTGTGACTTTGAGATGCTTATCTCATTTTTTGATCTCATCCCTAGGTAAATATTTCAGATCATTTTCTAACTTTTTGACCCAAGCCTAGAAATTGTCATTTCTCTGGGAACCTTGGTTCCTTTTAGGGGAGAATGGTATTTACAAACTATTATCAGGGCACAAGTTGTTCTCTTGGTCTTTGAGTTGTCACTACTTTCTTTTCTTAGTGGACAGAACAAGGGAATATATCAGTGTATGAATGTACACATGCATGCATGCACGCACACACACACACACACACACACACACATACACACACATATATCTTCCTTCACTTAAAAATGATTCATGTCCTGATAAATCTATCATAAATTGAAAGTATTGTAGGCCAAAAATACATTTAATACACCTGACTTACCAAAAGCATAGCGTAGTTTAGCCTCCTTAAAAGTGTCCAAAACATTTACATTAACCTACAGTCAGGCAAACTCATCCAACATAAAGTCCATTTTGTGATAATGATATTGAATTTCTTTTGTAATTTATCAAATATTGTGCTGAAAATCAGTAGAAGAACGGTTGTATGGGTCCAGCACAGTTGTGTTTCCATTATTTATTCTTGTGACTGTGTGGCTACTGAGAGCTGTGGTTTTCTGGTAATGTGCACTTGTAAGAAGCTTTTATCAATAGTAAATAGTATGCTACTACACTATCCATTGCTGGTTGAATCTGCTGATGTGAAGCCATGGATATGAAAGTTTGGCTAGAAGTTATACTTAGATATTCGACTTCATGGAGATCTAGTGCTCCAATCCCCATGTTGTTCAAAGATCAATTGTACACGTACACACATACATATACAACTGTTTATGAGTATATGTGTGGTGTATATAATTGATACATGTAAACATTTACATCCATTTATGTGTATATGGATATGCTACTGCTGCTGCTGCTAAGTTGCTTAAATCGTATCCGACTCTCTGCAGCCCCATAGACAGCAGCCCACCAGGCTCCCCATTCCTGGGATTCTCCAGGCAAGAAAACTGGAGTGGGTTGCCATTTCCTTCTCCAATGCGTGAAAGTAAAAGTGAAGTCGCTCAGTCATGCCCAACTCTTAGTGATCCCATGGACTGCAGCCTACCAGGCTCCCCAGTCCATGGGATTTTTTCCAGGCGAGAGTACTGGAGTGGGGTGCCATTGCCTTCTCCAATACATATGCATATATATGGGCTTTCTAGTTGGCACTTTTGGTAAAAAACCAGTCTGCCAGTGCAGGAGACTTGAGAGACTTAGGTTTGATCCCTAGGTTAGAAAGATCCTCTGGAAGAGCACATGGCAACTCACTCGAGTATTCTTGCCTGGAGAATCCTACTGATAGAGAAGCCTGGCAGATTATAGTCCATATGGTTGCAAAGAGTCAGACACAATAAGAGACTTGGCACACATGCACACATACCTATATGTATCCGTTGATATCTGTACACATATGGATATATCAATACACTACTATAAATTCACACCAACATCTCTAGTTCTTATCCAGTACCACAATATTTGTTTTGATTTTGTCCCTTAATATATTTACACTTTTTTTTTCTCTATCAGTGGGGGAACTAACCATAACGATCTTCAAGAAGCATCAATCTTAATTGATGCTTCTCAATCTCCCGTTGCTGCTGCTGCCCAACTTGCGGGTGGAAATACCCTCCTCAAACCCACTTAGGATCTATCCATCTGCACTCTGCATGATAATTCATGCATTGCTACATGGTATCTAGTAAATGTGGGGATAATTGAGAAAATANACAAGCATCAATCTTAATTGATGCTTCTCAATCTCCCGTTGCTGCTGCTGCCCAACTTGCGGGTGGAAATACCCTCCTCAAACCCACTTAGGATCTATCCATCTGCACTCTGCATGATAATTCATGCATTGCTACATGGTATCTAGTAAATGTGGGGATAATTGAGAAAATAAATTGTGGTTGATAACAAGACTTGGTGGTCACCATCCATTTCAATATTCTTTTCAGTGGCAAAGTTGAAAACTGACTTTCCAAGATTTATGTGCAGTCATTGTTCTTGTCATCTAACAGTCACTAATTAGATGTGCTCANTAAAGTAGTATGGATAACAAAAAATAACAAATATAATAGGCCACAATTAAAATAGATAAATCAGGAATATAGTTGCAAAGCACAATAAATGTAAAAACATTTTACTTATTTAAAATTATTTTTAATAAATACTTTAGTCCAGAAATAATGTGCCCACACTTTGAAAAGAGAAAATATGTAACCCTTGAATTTACTCATCCCTTTATTTAAGTGTTTTACTCAAAATAGAATATGTTATAAAATCNAATGTAAAAACATTTTACTTATTTAAAATTATTTTTAATAAATACTTTAGTCCAGAAATAATGTGCCCACACTTTGAAAAGAGAAAATATGTAACCCTTGAATTTACTCATCCCTTTATTTAAGTGTTTTACTCAAAATAGAATATGTTATAAAATCAATTTAGAAGAGAAAAGGTTTTTATGAAGGATAAGACTACAACTGAGAATTATTGTTAATTTGCTTAGTGACCTAGACAATGAGTCCCTTTTTGCAATGTTATTTGTTGAAGGGAGTGTTACTTGTCTGCTTCTGCCAGCAGTTTTGTCTTCTGGCTAGTCAGTAGGGAAATATTCTGGTCTATTTTATGGAGGTAATTTATCCCTGGAATTAGTTAATAACAGCAATGGCTTTGTAAAGTACCAATCCTACCAAACTAATTCAAACTTGATCAATCAAAGGGAAGGATAGATTTAATACTTCTTGACATGGGCAATGATTTTGATGCTACTGCACATAAAATATTTCTCAGTAAAACATGTGCTTTAAAAGAGCCTGGCTTTCAGTTGAGTCTCTACTCTTTACTTGAAGTGTCTTAAAAAATATTCACTGCCTTTTTGGCAATAAGTGGATAGTAATGACAAGACCAATACATAAGAAGTGTACAGTGGGAAAAAAAGGAATATTCTTTATATATAAACAATCCAATTGTAATGATTAACAGTAATGGTTATCAGTTATATTCTGGGCACTTTTGGTTAATTTACATAAATAATATACATTGGTATATACTGACCCTTACATGTGTGGTGATTATTATTGCAGGGAGTCTAAGTTCATTCTTGCCTTGGAGCCAAAATTTGTAAACAAAAGTTTCTCTAGCACCTAAACTAATACATATTACATTCTATTCTATCACATCCAGTGCATCATTTTTAAAGTGATTTTTTCCCCTCTATTGAATTAAAAAAATGCTCTACTTCCTCAATATATTTACTGGTAGGAGTAGAAATGTCCCATTCCAGTCCACTCTATTTACCTGTTGGCTAACTGATAAGTGTACATAAGTATTGATGGTTTGACTGGCATGGAATAAATATGCATTGGCTATATATGCTTACACTTCTTAGGCTTCTTCACCTAAACACTTGGTTTGCTATCCATTTCTATAGCAGAAATAATCCTTCATTAGAAATGAGTACAAATCTGTAATTCTGAAATAAAGTAATTATTTTACTTTATTTCAGAGTTGGAAAGTATTTTTAAGGTTATTTAATTTAATCATCCTTTCTGTGTTTGAATTTCCTCTATAACATTGAACCAAATTTCTTCAATTCAATTGGAATTTTACTTATTGAATATGTCCTCTCTACTTGACACTAAATATGTAAATATATATTGTGAACCTTCAGTGATCTCACAAGTTAATGAAAACATAGGGAAATATGTAAGTGTGAATATAGAACATAACCAAATAAAATTAATTTATTAAAATTTTCCACAAGATGTAATATGGGCATGGGGAAGCAGACTCCCTAACTTAGTCTGAGGAATTCAAGGAAGACATCCAAATAAGCAGTTAATTTTAAATTGGAAATAATGGAGAAGCAATAGAGAGCAAAGAGCAGAGTCTGAGAAACGACTGATTTGATAGAGTATATTATATATATGTAATGACAAGTAGCTCAATTTACATGAAGAATATCACTTGTCATAGCAAATAAAAATCATTTATTTTCCCAACATCTTCCTCAATAGTAATGTTGTAAAGAAAGTACAGATCCATCTTTCTGCTTTTAGTTTCCAGCAAAATGTGCAAAATTAAGATTATTTTTATAGAAATTTTGCCCGATCCATATTAATTGGGGGACATAATATTAATGGTGTAGTTGGAGTCATATGTTTAGACAAACTGCTCAAAATTGTGCATGTAAATTGATGGGGAAAAAAAGCAGTTTTAAGCTCTAACTGGATAAATATCAATAATGAAAAGTAAGTAGGAAAAAGAAAACCCATGCAATGTCATCACAGAGAGTAGTTAGATATATTAGGATATGGAGGATATATTAATGAAAAACAACAAAGTAAGACAAATTTTTCAATATGTGTGTGGGCAGAGCACTAGCAAAATATCAAGTAAGATGAATATATTTATTAGCTGTAAGTGGCCAGAGGTGAGTGAAATTTGAGGGGTCATTACATGAAGTGATTGGATATAACTCACTATGTTAAGTCAAAAATTACAGATGGTAACTAACTCAATCAAATAATTACTAGAGTAGCTCTATAATGCAGGTTCTATGTAAAGTCCCTTTTTAGAAATAAGAACACCATGGCTATAGGATTACATAAAATAATCAAAACTATTACATCTAATTATTTGTTACTTTGAGATGTAAAACCAAGTGACTGCCTCATAGAGATGTGCTGAACCTGGCCCAAGCTCACTAGAGCCATTTATTAAATGTTTCAAAAATTTGAGAGCCACTGTCCACCTGAAACTATCACAACATTGTTAATCAACTATACTCCAATACAAAGTAGTTTTTAAAAAATAGAGAACAAATGATCAAATCAATGATAGCTAAATAAGTCTTGGTGGGACTATTTATTCAACAAAAATTGATAAGCACTGTGTCAATATTTTTTTTCCTAAGTTGGAGAGTTGATTTGCTGGCAAATTACTGCACCTAGGTTAAATATATCTATATATACATAAATACATATAAGCATATATCTATATGTACATATATATATATGCATATCAGTTCAGTTCAGTCACTCAGCGTGTGGACTCATTGTGACTCCATGGACAGCAGCACACCAGGCTTCCCTGTCCATCACCAACTCCCAGAGCTTTCTCAAATTCATGTCTGTCACATCGGTGATGCCATCCAACCATCTCATCCTGTTTTGACCTCTTCTCCTGCCGTCAATCTTTTCCAGCATCGGGGTCTTTTCCAATGAGTCAGTTCTTTGCATTAGGTGGCCAAAGTATTGGAGTTTCAGCTTCAGCATCAGTCCTTCCAATGAATATGCAGGACTGATTTCCTTGAGGATTGACTGGTTTGATCTTGCAGTCCAAGGGACTCTCAAGAGTCTTCTCTAACACCACAGTTCAAAAGCATCAATTCTTCAGTGCTCAGCTTTCTTTATGGTCCAACTCTCACATCCATACATGACTATTGGAAAAAACATAACTTTAACTAGATGGACCTTTTCTGACAGAATAATATCTCTGTTTTTTAACATGCTGTCTATGTTTGTCATAGTTTTATACATATATACATATGTTTATACATTTTTTAAGGTAAAGTAAAAAAAATAGATAAAATAAAATCTGAAAAAAAAAATGAAGTAGTTACCTACTGNAATTCTTCAGTGCTCAGCTTTCTTTATGGTCCAACTCTCACATCCATACATGACTATTGGAAAAAACATAACTTTAACTAGCTGGACCTTTTCTGACAGAATAATATCTCTGTTTTTTTAACATGCTGTCTATGTTTGTCATAGCTTTATACATATATACATATGTTTATACATTTTTTAAGGTAAAGTAAAAAAAAATAGATAAAATAAAATCTGAAAAAAAATGAAGTAGTTACCTACTGTACTTGCCTACTTCCTACTCCCGTACATGCCCCTACAGAATTTCTGCAACTTCCCTTTAATCACTGATCTAGCAAGTTTTTTATTTTCATGTATTTTTTGTTAGATAGACCTAAGCACTTTTTCCTTTGTCAGATAATCTTGCTCACAGTACCACATTTGATCCCTCTGATAATTTGCCAGATTTGCTGTTCACAAAGGCAAATGTTTATAACTTTTTCTTTTCAATCCTTATTAACAATATATTAGACAAGTTTCTTAGCAATGAGAATATTATTTCCTCTTTATTTACAGTGTAACATTCTACAGCAAACTATTTTTTTAAGCTCTGTTGCTAGGCTTATTTTCCTAAACCATTAATTTGTTCATGTTCATCAACTAAATAAAATGTTCAATCAATAGTTTTCTACTTTACAAAAAAAAGAACACATTACTTCAATCTCCTAATAATTCCTTTCACATTGTCGTTCCAGTCTGATTTATTTTAGGAATTAAAATGATCAGATATTCAAAATAAGATCAGCTACATGAAAAGAAATTGGCCAGAATCACATGAGAACACAATTCATGAAAATCAATCTGAGGACATAGTGAAGTAGGGTAACATGTAAGAGCAAACATTGTGATAAAAGGAATAAAAGTTTATCATAAAATGTAACTTTCAGTAGATCAGGTTGATTCTAAAAATCTGGCAAATGATATCCTTTTTCAACAGAAAGAAATGACATCTTTTTTCTGAAGTAGTAGCATCTTTCATTCATGAAGAGGCATCTTTAAGACACTACAATTGGTTGACAAAGTGATTACTAGTATTGATTTACAGAAGGGTGTTTCAGTAGAATGTTAGATGCTTGATGTAATAGATCATTATAATCTGCAGAAATGTACACATCACTAAACTTGAAGTACTTTTTGAACTGGCATTGGTGAGCATTATGTTTATATATGTAAATGATTTACACCGTGCATCATTCATAAATTCTAAATTTAGTGGTCTCTTTTTAAAATTCATTAATATTTTAAATTGAAGGACAATTTCTTTTCAGAATTTTGTTGTTTTCTATCAAACATCAACATGAATCAGCCATAGATGTACATATGTCCCCTCCCTCTTGAACCTCCCTCCCATCTTCCACCCATCTCATTCCTCTAGGTTGATACAGAGCCCCTCTTTGAATTCCCTGAGACATACAGCAAATTCCCAATGATTATCTCTTTTACATATGGCACTGTAAGGTTCATGTTACAATCTCTCCATACCTCTCACCCCCTCCTCCCCTCTCCCCGTGTCCATAAATTTATTCTCTATGTCTGTTTCTTCACTGCTACCTTGCAAATAAATTTATTGGTACCATCCTTTTAGATTCCATATATATGCATTAATACATGATATTTATCTTTCTTTTTCTGGTTTACTTCACTCTCTATAATAGGCTATAGTCTCACTACCTCATTAGAACTGTGTTCCATTGTATGGTTGAGTAATATTCCATTTTGTATATGTACTGCAACTCACACATACCCCAATGTTTGTGACAGCACTATTTACAATAGCTAGAACATGGAAGCAACCTATATGTCCATTGACAGTGGTCTCTATTTGATAATTCATGGAACTAGAAGCCAGGCTCCTTGAAAATCATGTTCCAAATGCTCTTATTCTCGTCTGCTCTTCTGATTCTCTCTTATTTTTCTTTATTCTTCTCTTCACTTTTTATTATCAGAGTTATTTTATATAACATATATCTATATATTTTCTATATCTTAATGGTGTAAATAATGATGTAAATAAGGCTGTGGTTACTTTGATCTATTTCATTGTCTATGTGACTAGTCATGCAGACTGCTTATTGTTGATGTGGGATAAGCCTTGCAATCTGGACACTCCAAATGGATGACAGATTCTCTCTCAACAACTCCCTTAATATAAACATTTTCTTTGTGCCATCTACTCAATTCCTCTTTCATAATTTGCTCACTTCTTTTTTTTCTTCTTTTTTTACTCATTCCACATCAAGCACCTTTCAATTTCTCTAAATGACAAGTATATATTCCCACATTGACAGCTTAGTTCTTTCCAATAGAATTTTGTGCAAGCATGGAAATAGTGTGTAATCTATACTATGCACATGTGGTTAGTAATCACTGACATTCAATGAAATAATTAAATTTTAAAATTAAATTAAATCTAATCAATTAAATTTAAATAGTCACTTGTGGCTACTAGACTGTGCAGTTCTAAAAGTTTCTTCTACTTGTGATAACCACAATAAACTTCCCTGAGTATTTACATACCTGTCATCTTTTAAAAGTTTTGCTTATATTTTATCTTTTCAGTGAGACTTTTTCTGACTTCATTATAAAACATTGCAACTATTTCCTACCTCACTTATGATCTCCACTCTGAATCTGCTCTTCTTCTTTTTAATTTATAGTATCTATTACTTTGTGAAATAGTATTTGAGCATATATTTATTACATTAAGGCTTCCCTGGTGGCTTGGTGATAAAGAATCTGCCTGCCAATGCAGGAGATCAAACTCGAGGTTTGATCCCTAAGTCAGGAAGATCTCCTGGAGAAGAAAATGGTGACCCACTCCAGTATTCTTGCCTGGTAAATCCTATGGTCAAAGGGGCCTGGCAGGCTGCAGTCCATGGGGTAGCAAAGAGTTGGACACAGTGACAACCACATTATTATGTTATATAACATGGGAAATAGATGAGGAAACAGTGGAAACAGTGTCAAACTTTATTTTGGGGGCTCCAAAATCACTACAGATGGTGAATGCAACCATGAAATTAAAAGACACTTACTCTTTGGAAGAAAAGTTATGACCAACATAGATAGCATATTCAAAAGCAGAGACATTACTTTGCCAACAAAGGTCCGTCTAGTCAAGGTTATGGTTTTTCCAGTGGTCATGTATGGATGTGAGATTTGAACTGTGAATAAAGCTGAGTGCCAAAGAATTGATGCTTTTGAACTGTGGTGTTGGAGAAGACTCTTGAGAGTCCCTTGGACTGCAAGGAGATCCAAGCATTCCATCCTAAAGGAGATCCATCCTGGATGTTCATTGGAAGGACTGATGCTGAGGCTGAAACTCCAATACTTTGGCCACCTCATGAGAAGAATTGACTCATTGGAAAAGACCCTGTTCCTGAGAGGGATTGGAGGCTCGAGGAGAAGGGGATGACAGAGGATGAGATGGCTGGATGACATCACTGACTCGATGGATGCGAGTCTGAGTGAACTCTGGGAGTTGGTGATGGACAGGGAGGCCTGGCGTGCTGCGATT
>SJYW01012021.1:7624-41608 GCA_006410735.1 Raphicerus campestris | reverse complement strand
AACCCTTGCCCCCTGCGTTGGACGCTCAGAGCACCAGGGAAGTCCCTAAATCAGTGATTTTGTTAATAAAGAGTCCTTGGTGATGGTGATAGTAGTTGTCACACGAGTGATACTTCCATGCCTGTCTTTCTAGACACAAACTCACTGCCTGCCCTTGCAGGAGATGCAGGTTTGTTCCCCGGGCCTGGAAGATCCCCTGGAGGAAGAAATGGCAACCCACTCCAGTACTCTTGCCTGGGGAACTCCATGGACAGAGGAGCCTGGCGGGCTACAGTGCATGAGGTGGCAAAGGGTCGGACACAGTTGCTGCATTACTAGACCACAGTAGGAACACAAGTTTGAAGGCAGATGTGCAACCCTGAGTGGCAGAGAGATTAAGTAAGCCCTAGAGGAAGGTGATGGGAACAGCCAGAAGTAAATTAGCTTTTCTCCTGATGCTTTCATATCAACTCTCTCTTTTTTCAACCTTTTGCTGTAGATTTGCACACAGCATACGTGCTTCCATTTTGAGTCTTGAGGAATCTGTAGTTAAATCCTAAGTTTCCGTGCTTGATGCTGCTTA
The DNA here is from genome assembly GCA_006410735.1 of Raphicerus campestris. NCBI lineage: Eukaryota > Metazoa > Chordata > Mammalia > Artiodactyla > Bovidae > Raphicerus > Raphicerus campestris. The sequence continues at coordinate 41,046 of SJYW01012021.1, read as the reverse complement.
GCAGGGTGAAATGGTGCCAGAACACCGATTGTCTTCCTCCCTCGCACACTGACATTTGCTCTCAGCCCACCTCTCATCTTGTCATTTCAGTTTTACAGCTTTGACTAGAAAGCATGGCAGCGCTGAATGTGATTTCAGGACTTGTGCCGTGCCCCTCAGCTTGTCAGAAACGGTACATGAGCTTTTTTTTAGATCTTCTAGCTTGATCTGCAACCCAGTGCCATTTGGTTGCTGCACCTAGTCATCTCGAGTGTAAGAAGCATCATCTCAGCTCTTGCTTTTGGGGATACCACCCCTCAGTGTACCACGCCCATGGCAGCAGGGTTTCCAGGTGCAGCGTGTGGAACCTTGCTGAAAACCCGCCCCTCGCTGGAGTGACACTCAAACTTGTTTCTGAGCTGTGGCCATGGTTGGCATAGTGCTGCAAGCAGTGAGATGATGGTTGGGCATTTGTTGAGTGTTGTGCCCAGGAGTTTTCTAAGTGTGTAGATATTAACTCACTGCTGTATTATTATCATACTGATTCTGCTGATGAATAAGCAAACTGAGGCATAGAGAGGTGAGTCATTCGCTGAAGGTCACCATACTTGATGGTTACTTTCCCCCTTAGTTGTTTGAAGGACTTAACAGATCTTTGAATGTACTGTTTGTCCAAAGCCCTTCATACACAATTTTTGTCCCTCTCACTTTTGGCAGCTAATAAGATCTCTGTCCACAGCTCTGGGACACCTCCCCCTGTGCAGNTAACTGTCAGAAATTCTTTTTCTTTGAAAATTTGAAGGACTTAACAGATCTTTGAATGTACTGTTTGTCCAAAGCCCTTCATACACAATTTTTGTCCCTCCCACTTTTGGCAGCTAATAAGATCTCTGTCCACAGCTCTGGGACACCTCCCCCTGTTCAGGTCCCAGCGCATACACCGTGTGAGGTGCTCTGTGGACGCCTCCCGCATGTGCAGTGTGAAGGACTGCAGCTTTCCTCATTTGGCGTCCCCATGGGGCTATTTCACTGCAGAATTCTCGGTTTCATTATCTCCTCTCTGGCTGCTCACATTTCTCCATAAGCATCTTTCCTCCTTCTGCCTAGAAACTGCAAAGCCGACTGTCACTTCAGGGTTACAGAGGAGGGCTTGGAGCCTCTTCCTTCTGTTCAGAAGCCTTCACTTAGCTGCATGTGTCCCAGCACGCTGCTTCATGTCTCTGCTCTGCGTCCCCAGTCAGAGGCCCGAGACTTTGTGTCATCAGAGCAGCTTGTGTCTTCTTTTGTGGGCGGCGGAGGGGGGGCCAGGTATCTGTAAAATGTATAGAAGAGGGAGCCAGAATTTTCAGTTCAGTTCAGTCGCTCAGTTGTGTCCGACTCTGCGACCCCATGAATCACAGCACACCAGGCCTCCCTGTCCATCACCAGCTCTCAGAGTTCACTCAAACTCATGTCCATCAAGTCCATGATGCCATCCAGCCATCTCATCCTCTGTCGTCCCCTTCTCCTCCTGCCTCCAATCCCTCCCAGCATCAGAGTCTTCTCCAGTGAGTCAACTCTTTGCATGAGGTGGCAAAAGTACTGGAGTTTCAGCTTTAGCATAAGTCCTTCCAAAGAAATCCCAATGCTGATCTCCTTTAGGATGGACTGGTTGGATCTCCTTGCAGTCCAAGGGACTCTCAAGAGTCTTCTCCAACACCACAGTTCAAAAGCACCAATTCTTCGGCTCTCAGTTTTCTTCACAGTCCAACTCTCACATCCATACATGACCACTGGAAAATCAATAGCCTTGACTAGACGGACCTTTGTTGGCAAAGTAATGTCTGTGCTTTTGAATATGCTATCTAGGTTGGTCATAACTTTCCTTCCAAGGAGTAAGCATCTTTTAATTTCATGGCTGCAGTCACCATCTGCAGTGATTTTGGAGCCCCCCCAAATAAGGTCTGACACTGTTTCCCCATCTATTTTAACCGTCTCTTAAACAGACTGTAATCCGTTCCCTTCCGGGTACCCCAATTTCCTGGGTTTGTGGGGGCGGTTCTGTAGTGTAATCTATTTGCTTCTTGACTTTTGTCGATTTAGAGCTCATTTTTCTTGCATCTCATCCATCCACCTTCTAACCTCCTATGATATCTGTTGCTGTTGCCTCTGTTCTTTTTTATCCTTCATTATGATTTTATGTCTTTCAGTAAAGATCTCTGTTACTATGGTTTTAATGTCATTTTAAAACATCATTTTTATCTAGAAATCCTTGTTTGAATTTTCATGTTCTAAAGCTTGTGTATATTTATCACGGATTTTATGTGAACTAATCACGGATTACATTCTGTTAGGTAGTTTACGCTGTCAGAGTTCAGCATTTGCTGCGGATATTCCAGATCCCTCAGGCTGTCTTATCCATTTCATTCTACATTTATTTAACAGCTAACCTTCCTTGTTAACTTATGTTGTTTATTACACTTGTTTACTAAGGAGCTGAACAGGTTTTTAATTAATCTTTTTTTTTTTTTGCAAATTCTTTGGATGTTCTGTGACCCAAAATATTAGGGTTTGAACTAGCTTTTGTCAGGGAGGAGATTTATCCAGAATCTGAACTCATTGTTAACTAGATTTCTATTTTTACCCAAAGAATCTTTGGGGATTACATTATCCTGATATGTTTGGTGAATTAAATCTCTCATGACTCATTTGATCCTTGTATTCAGAGATGTTGCTTACAAAATGAATTTAATTTATTGGCTTTCTCTTAAGATTTAAGAGAGTGTTACATATTGCAGGATACAACTCTGATTTCTAAAAATTCATATGTCTTGAGTAAAAGTTCATTGTTAGGTTAAACAACATCCAGATATATTAAATCATGATATGTTGAGGTGAACCTAAATTTAGAAGCATAGCTAGGAGTAGAGCAAAGCACTTTATTAACCAATTTCTGACTGTAGTGTATTAGAATACTTTGCTGACTTTTTAAATAAACTTGAGGTTTTTTTTTAAAATTACCTGAGAAATGCACATCCAACATTATAGCCAGTCATAAAGTAAAAGCACCCTTAACCAAAAGAGAGGCAGTGTAGACTCCAAAGCCTATTTAAAATATGTGTTTATATTATTGTTTCCTTCGTTCTCTCTTCCTTTCTGAACCAGGTTTGTTTATACCACATATATGCAGAGGAAAGGTCTTTTTAATAAAAAAGAAACCACTTTAGAAAGTGTAATTGCCTTGGAATTATTTTTAAATTAGTTAAGAAGTCTGCTTTAATCTTTTTTATAGCTGCATTATGTTTCACCATAAAGGTGTACTAAATTGAAGTCTGATTATCGAGTTAGTGTTTAAAATAATAATAATAAATTCTATGAAAGAAAATAAATAAAATAAAAAATAAATAAATTCCATAATTGTGTCTGAGGGTAAGCATTTTAAAGTAAGTTTTCATAACCTCAGAGGAAGTTTGTTAACCTCGTCTTCAGAAATAAAGTTAATTTTTACATTATGACCTATTTTCTCTAGTAGTAAATATATTAAAGCAATGTAATCTTTTCTTAGGATTAATCAAAGCTCACTAAGAGGAAGTGATGCATGGAAGTTAAGAAGATGAATTTTGAGGCATTAGAAACTGTGGAGTTTAGATGAGACAGATCTGGTTTTTATATCCCAGCTTCGTTATTCACCAATTGTGGTGACCCTTAGTGTATTAATTTCTCTGATTCTTGATTTATTTATTATGTAAAATACATAAAGCAAAGAAGAATATAGGACATTTAGAAAGCCCCTGGCTTTCTGTCTCTTATTAAACATGTAGGTATCTTGCCAATGGCAGTAGAAACACAGTTTCCTTTGGAAACTTGAATTTTGGGGGGGGATGAACCATATAGATCCATGTATGCACCTCGCTGTCTGCTGGGAACAGCTGAAGGAGTAGAACTAGACCCACAAGCAGAAAGAGGGATGGAGTGGGCAGAATGGCCCTGGAATGCTGGCAGCAGCCATATGAGCAGCAGATGGAGGAGGGCTGATGAGGCCCAGGGTCACTGCCATGTGGACGTTCCTGTGATCTGAGGAAAGGAAGGTGGTGTTGCCTAGTACTCTGCTTATTTCTTCTCTTCTCGGGTTTCTAAAGATCCACAGGGTTCAGATGTTTGCAGTGGTAACAGCAAACCACTTGGGTGTTGACTGCAGATGGTCTTCCAACTTAACAGTAGATTGCTTTACTATTTAACTGTGAGGGTCATGCAACATTGAAAATAGCATTTTGGTTCAGGGTGAATTTAGTAAAGTAATAAGACAAAATGGGAGAAAATGCATTCTGCAGGAAATTGTGCCGTTTGAATGTAGGTGGAGATGAAATGCTGTTGGACAACCTCCATGGTGGCACCCCAGAACCTCTGGAAGCCCTTTTATATTGCTTCCTTCACTGGCAGGAAGAAAGACCTAGATTAAGAACAAAGGAATGGATAGCTCCTTTAGAATTAGATGAAATTTAAAATTTAGAGATTTTGAAATTGGAGAGAGAGAGAAAAGTACAGCACTTTGGAACGGAAGGATAAACGCTACCAGTTTGTATTAAGCAGATTTTGGCAGGGTATATATTAACTTTTTTTTTTCAAACTACCCCCCACCCTTTTTTTTTCTTTTTGACCTAGGCGAATTATGCATATCAGAAAATGAAAGAAGGCTTGTTTCTAAAGAGGCTTGGAGCAAACTGCAGCAGTACTTTCCGAAGGCTCCCGAATTCCCAAGCTCCAGGGAGTGCTGTTCGCAGTGCAAGGTACGTGCCGCCCGCGGTCCTGGCAGCTGGGGAGCCACGGGTCTCCCTGGACTGATTTGCCAGGAGGACTGGCGTTGCGCTTTGAGTGGAGGTGCAGGGAGGCGGCAGGTCCTGTGCTGGCAGCTGGGGATGACTGATCGCTTCCTGCTTGATTCTCCTTTAGATTCTAGAAAGAGAAGGGGAAGAAAACGAAGCCTTACATAAGATGATTGCAAACGAGCAGAAAACTTCTCTTCCAAATTTGTTCCAGGACAAAAACAGACCGTGTCTCAGTAACTGGCCGGAGGTATAATGATTCCCACAAAGGGGTAGAATCCATCTCACCTTTGTAAGGCCCTTGCCAAGTTCCTGAGTGAACAGTGCTTTCAGAATAATGAGATCGTCTCTATTTCTTACATTTGTATAGTTATCAAATCTGGAGGATTCGCCTCTTGCTCGTGGTTGCTTGGTAGAGGGCTCTATTTCCATTTTATTTATGAGACTTGAAAGGGAAAACCCACAGTATATGGAGACATTTTCTCTGTGGGATTTAGGTTAAAAATGCAGTGAATTAAAGAGATACTTTTGTCTATTTTTCTGTTCCAGGAAACAGATGTCCTCTACATTGTGTCACAGTTCTTTGTAGAAGAGTGGCGAAAATTTGTCAGGTAAATACCAAAGGTTACCTATTTCCCTTTTTAAATTTTTGATTACAGTATTTTTAATTCATGAATCGTAATCATGGTACCTTATAATAGCCTATACTGGAAGCTTTTTTCCTGAGAATTTAAATGAATAATCCTAAGAAGTACATTTAATTGTTAATATGTCTCTAATTTTTAAATAACCATAAGAAATCTTGTCTTCAGTCATGCCATAGTGAAGCATATTGATCGCCCTTTGCTCATTTGAGTAGGAAGCCTACCAGGTGCAGCCCTGTGTCATCCGTTGGAAACAGCGCTCTCCTGTGTCCCCACGGGGGCCTCATGTTTACATTTGCTTCCATGACCAAAGAAGATTCTAAACTGTGAGTTTCTTCTCTTCATGCAGTGTTTGTTTCAGATGGTTAATAGAATGTGTTTAGGAAATGTCTCGTCTGACACAGTCTATTTTAAGAACCAATCTTTTCTTGAATTGTGGGATTATTTCCTCTGGTGTAACCAGAGGTTGGCTTGTCTTTTTTTTTTTTTTTAAAGACTGCTTCTTGTGCTCACTTTGGCAGCACGTATACTGAAAGCAGAGACTGCTTCTTCATAAAAGTCAGGAGGCCTCCTGAGGCCACTTGCTCTTCTTTTCCCTCTCCTTCCTGGAGCTCTGCNGTAGAAGAGTGGCGAAAATTTGTCAGGTAAATACCAAAGGTTACCTATTTCCCTTTTTTTATTTTTGATTACAGTATTTTTAATTCATGAATCGTAATCATGGTACCTTATAATAGCCTATACTGGAAGCTTTTTTCCTGAGAATTTAAATGAATAATCCTAAGAAGTACATTTAATTGTTAATATGTCTCTAATTTTTAAATAACCATAAGAAATCTTGTCTTCAGTCATGCCATAGTGAAGCATATTGATCGCCCTTTGCTCATTTGAGTAGGAAGCCTACCAGGTGCAGCCCTGTGTCATCCGTTGGAAACAGCGCTCTCCTGTGTCCCCACGGGGGCCTCATGTTTACATTTGCTTCCATGACCAAAGAAGATTCTAAACTGTGAGTTTCTTCTCTTCATGCAATGTTTGTTTCAGATGGTTAATAGAATGTGTTTAGGAAATGTCTCGTCTGACACAGTCTATTTTAAGAACCAATCTTTTCTTGAATTGTGGGATTATTTCCTCTGGTGTAACCAGAGGTTGGCTTGTCTTTTTTTTTTTTTTTAAAGACTGCTTCTTGTGCTCACTTTGGCAGCACGTATACTGAAAGCAGAGACTGCTTCTTCATAAAAGTCAGGAGGCCTCCTGAGGCCACTTGCTCTTCTTTTCCCTCTCCTTCCTGGAGCTCTGCTTTCTCCTTAGAAATTGCTGGTACCCAGGACAGAGTCTCTAGGTTACATCATTACCCTCTGCAGCTAGTTTCTTGGCTCAGCTTTNCGCCTGAGGCCACTTGCTCCTCTTCTCCCTCTCCTTCCTGGAGCTCTGCTTTCTCCTTAGAAATTGCTGGTACCCAGGACAGAGTCTCTAGGTTACATCACTACCCTCTGCAGCTAGTTTCTTGGCTCAGCTTTGGTTTTTGAGGTTTAGCCATGTTGATTTGTGTTGATTCGTGTGACTCCAGTACATTTAGTTTCTCTGCTTTTTTTCATACCAGAGAAAGTCATAGCATTCTTTAATGTGAAAATCTACCATTCCTGTCGGTGTATCTTTGCCTTCTCAATTGCCTTGCATTGAATAGTGGTCTTGGTGGTTTTGGTTTCCAGATGGATGATGTCTGTGCGTCTTAAAGCAGGTTGTGTTTTTTTGCACAGTATAGCTCTCATATGGCCCAGTGAGTGGCGAATGATACAGAAGCTCTTTGTCGTGGATCATGTAATTAAAATCACGAGAACNTTTTGGTTTCCAGATGGATGATGTCCGTGCGTCTTAAAGCAGGTTGTGTTTTTTTGCACAGTATAGCTCTCATATGGCCCAGTGAGTGGCGAATGATACAGAAGCTCTTTGTCGTGGATCATGTAATTAAAATCACGAGAACTGAAGGAGGTGATGCAAACCCTTCAGAAACACAGTATATTTCTGAGCCTAGTAAGTATGCATATCACTCTTGGTTTATGTAGTTAAAAGTTACTATTTTAATGGGGAGGGAAAGAGTATGTCAGTATTATATTCTTTACTTACAGAATGGACCACCATGAGATCTTTATTCCTTAGCTGCAAAGTATCATATAATGACTGTATTTGTATGTTTTTTGACAGTAAAAATTTACTTATTTATAGATAATAAAATACAGCCATTAAAAAATAAGAGTAGTAGTTTGATAAATACTCTCTGGTAACTTTGAAATGTTCCTTTAGATCTTTCATTCTTTTGGTAGTAATTCCTCAGCCACTGCTATTTTACCTTTTTAAAAATAAAAATTAAAAAATCCTTTTTTCTTAGAACTCTGTCCAGAATGTCGAGAAGGCTTATTGTGCCAACAGCAGAGGGACCTGCGTGAATACACTCAAGCCACCATCTACGTCCATAAAGTTGTGGATAATAAGAAGGTACCAGTCCCTCTTGTGGCCATGACTAGTAATGATTAAGCTTGCTTTTTGACTTGTTTGATTTTCACTGAATATTGCCTGGAGTTCCTTTGACGAGTGGAGCCATTGGATTGGAATGGAAAAGGAATACTTACATAAATTTATGTGGATCTGTTGTTCGGTCACTAAGTCACGTTCAACTCTTTGTGGCCCCATGGACTGCAGCACGCCAGGCTTCCCTGTCCTTCACTATCTCCCGAAATTTGCTCAAACCCATATCCATTGAGTCGGTGATGCCATCCAACCATCTCATCCTCTGTCATCCCCTTCTCCTGCCCTTAATCTTTCCCAGCATCAGGGTCTTTTCCAATGAGTCAGCTCTTAGCATCAGGTGGGCAAGGAGCTTTAGCATCAGTCCTTCCAGTGAATATTCAGGATTGATTTCCTTTAGGGTTGACAGATTTGATTTCTTTGTAGTACAAGGGACTCTCAAGAGTCTTCTCCAGCACCACAGTTCAAAAACATCAATTCTTCTTTATGGTCCAACTCTCAAATCCATACATGACTACTGGAAAAGCCATAGCTTTGACTATATGGATCTTTGTTGGCAAAGTTTTGTCTCTGTTTTTTAATACAGTGTCTAGGTTTGCCATAGCTTTTCTTCCAAGGACCCAGTGTTTTTTAATTTCATGGCTGCAGTCGCCATCTACAGTGATTCTGGAGCCCAGGAAAATAAAATCTGTCACTGTTTCCACATTTTCCCCATCTGTTTGCCATGAAGTGATTGGACCAGGTGCCATGATCTTAGTTTTCTGAATGTTGAGTTTTGAGCCAGCTTTTTCACTCTCCTCTTTCAGTCTCATCAAGAGGTTCTTTAGTTCCTCTTTGCTTTCTGCTTTTAGAGTGGTATCATCTGCATATCTGAGGTTGTGGTTGTTTCTCCTGGCAATCTTGATTCCAGCTTGTGATTCATCCAGCCCAGCATTCCATGATGCACTCTGCATATAAGTTAAATAAGCAGGGTGACAGTATACAGCTTTGACGTACTCCTTTCTCAGTTCTGAACCATTCTGTTGTTCCATATCCTGTTCTAACTGTTGCTTCTTGTCCTGCATACAAGTTTGTCAAGAGGTAGGTAAGGTGATCTGGTATTCTCATCTCCTGAAGAATTGTCCGCAGTTTGTTGTGATCCACAAGGTCAAAGGTATAGTCAATAAAACAGTGTGGTGTAGTCAGTAAAACAGAAGTGGATGTTTTTCTCGAAGTCTCGCTTTTTATTTGATCCAGCAGATGTTGGCAATTTGATCTCTGCTTCCTTCCTCTGCCTTTTCTAAATCCAGCTTGTACATCTGAAAGTTCTCAGTTCACATACTTTGAAGCCTAGCTTGAAGGATTTTGAACATTACCTCACTAGTGTGTGAAATGAGTGCAATGTACAGTAATTTGGACACTCTTTGTCATTACTTTTCTGTGGGAATGAAATGAAACCTGACCTTTTCCAGTCCTGCGGCCACTGCTGAAGTGAAAGGAAGTTGCTCAGTCGTGTCTGACTCTTTGTGGTCCTGTGGACAATAGCCTACCAGGTTCCTCCATCCATGGGATTTTCTAGGCAGGAATACTGGAGTGGGTTCCCATTTCCTTCTCCAGAGGATCTTCCCGACCCAGGGACTGAACCCAGGTCTCTCTCATTGTAGGCAGACGCTTTACCGTCTAAGCCACCAGGGAAGTTTACTGGCAAATTGAGTACAGCACTTTAACAGCATCATCTTTTAGGATTTGAAATAGCTCAGCTGGAGTTCCATCACCTTCTCTAGCTTTGTTCATAGTAATGCTTCCTAAGGTCCACTTGACTTCACACTCCAGGGTATCTGGCTCTAGGTAAGTGACCACACCATCATGGTTATCCAGAACATTAAAAGTTTTTGTAAAGTTCTTCTGTGTATTCTTGCCGTCTCTTGTTAATCTCTTCTGCTTCTGTTAGGTACTTGGCCTTTTGTCCCTTATTGTGCCCATCTTGCTTGAAATGCTCCCTTGGTATCTCTAGTCTTTCCCATTCTGTTGTTTTCTATCTGTTTGCATTGTTCACTTAAGAAGACTTTCCTTATGTGGGTCTGAAGTGAAGTGAAGTGAAAGTCACTCAGCCATGTCCAGCTCCTTGCTACCCCATGGGCACAGTCCATGGAATTCTCCAGGCCAGAATACTGGAGTGGGTAGCTGTTCCCTTCTCCAGGGGATCTTCCTGACCCAGGGATTGAACCCAGGTCTCCTGCGTTGTGGGTGGGTTCTTTACCAGCTGAGCCACAAGGGCAGCCTTTTGTGGGTCTTGTCAGTTGTTGATTTTGATACACAGTATTGATTGAATGCCAGCCATGTGCTAGGAACTGTACCTAGTGAGTAGATCAAGAATAAGCCATAGATGCGTAAGATGATTTCACACAAGAACAAGCACTTTGAAGGAAATCTGCAGAGTAGAGCATTTGACTGACAGAGGTGGAGGTGCCCTGTTAAATAGGGAGAGGGTGGGCAAGAGGCCTTGGAGGAGTTGTTTTCCCTGAGCATTAGCTGTCAGAGACCCTGCCTGTGACATGGAGGCCAGGCGCGAGCCTAAGCCTGGCGCCTCCAGCAGTAGCGCCGGCCGTCGTGTCTAGAGCAGCAGTGCCCAGTGGACGCTTCTGCAGTGACGGAGGTGTTCTTGATCTGCATTGTAGCCACCAGCCCCCCTTGACTGCGGAGCATCTGAAACGCGACTGGGCTGACTTGAGGANGAGCCGGCCGTCCTGTCTAGAGCAGCAGTGCCCAGTGGACGCTTCTGCAGTGGCGGAGGTGTTCTTGATCTGCATTGTAGCCACCAGCCCCCCTTGACTGCGGAGCATCTGAAACGCGACTGGGCTGACTTGAGGAACCGGGTTTTTATGTAGTTTTAACTTCAACAGGCCTGTGTCACCTCTCACTCCCATAGTGGGCGGCATTGATCTAGAGAGAAGTTGCTCCCAAGGAGGGAAGGTGATGTGTGATGAGGGATCAAATTTTAATTGAATTTTGTACGTCATACCAGGGATTTGGGATCTTTGTTCGAAACCTAGATGTAAGCCACTGAAGTTTCAAGGGAGGTCATGGTGCGATCTCACTTATGGTTTCAAAAAGTCACCCTGGCCGTTATATTTGGAGTTGATGTGGACAGAACAGAAATAAGAAAGACCACTTTAGAGCGTCTTGGGTTGGTTGGCCTAAAGGGTAGGTGAAACATAGATTTGGGCATATTTGGGAGTAGGGTATTCCTGTGGACTGCATTTTCACTATATTAAGTATGGCTCTTAGGTAGATCCTGACCCAGTTCTCTGGACACCTCATTAATTTGATTCCAAGGTTTTTGGAATGGAAGACAACATAGATGCATTATATTTGATGATATTTGCCAAACTTGACATGAATTTACAAGAGTACCTTACAGATTATTCTCTGATGATGTAGGGTTCTGCCTCAGAAGTTGAATTAAAGGAGGCCTCATGACCTTGTTTGCTGGGAAAATGGAAGAGTAAAAATGTCTGTTTTTCCCCTAGTATTTTCTTGTATCTTTTGTTCCTCTTAGTACAGGTATATATTGATATCTAGTGTGAAATATCCAATTTAGGAAAAGATGTCTTACTGTTTTTTAAGTTTGGTAGCGATATTTCATCCGTTCTCTTTATCCTGTGTTAGGATAAAACTAACGTGTTCACAGAGCACAGAAAACAAGAGCGCTTCATCATTGATGAAGTTGTGCCGCCAAAGCTCCACCATCTCCATAGCTCGCCTCCCTAGGGTCTGACCTACTTCTCTCTTTTCCTGGCGCATTCAGGTGATGAAGGATTCAGCTCCAGAGCTAAATGTGAGTAGTTCTGAAACAGAGGAGGATAAGGAAGAAGCTAAACTGGATGGAGAAAAAGATCCAGACTTTAATCAAGTATGTGTTGAAGCTGCGTTTCACTGTTGCACCCTGCATTGCTCTGAAAGCAGTTGCTCCGAGCTCCTGGACATCTCTCTGTGGCCTGTGGTGGTCCTCAGGACCCTTTCCCCTTCTTTTCTTCGTTGGCTAGTATGCTATAGCTGTCCCGATTTCTCATGAAAAGTCATGGACTATGATACTCCAGAATTAATTGGTATTAAAGAAGAAGCGCCAAAATATACTGTAATGATTAAATTTTTACCTGGAAAAAAGACTTAAACTAACCATAATCCTGGTTTGCTGCTTAATCATGGAATATTTATGTATGAAAAAATTACTAACCTCAACTTCTCTCATTACAAACAAAACACATACTAGCATTTACAATACCAAAGTTTATAGAAGAGACTTCCAGGTCTATAAAGCTGTTAGTCAGGTGACTAGAAGCAGCGTTAGTCTTTGATTTTTCATTGTGACGAGTTTAAATTCTTCTATTAAAATTACCTATTTTGCGGATTTCTTTATGGTATTTCTACCCCTCTTGTTTGGGAGTATGGTTTAATAATCAGTTTGGAATCTGTTCTTTCAGTGAACTTTGTAAATCAGTTTGTAAAGCTTTATTTATACATATATATAATATATACAATATACTATATTATATATACTATGTTATATATACATATATACGCATATATATGATATATATACATATATGCTGTGTGTTATATCTATAACATAGTGTTCTTATTTATGTCATTTCAGGCTTTCCTTTTCAGCCGAGGGTTGCTTAGAAGACATTTAAAGATATTCTCAAGTGATTAAGTTTCTGAGAAGCTAACTGTCTTGAATAGCTAGTTGTATCCGTTGCTGTCTTAGCCGCAGCAGTTTTAAAGTTGCTTCTATACCTCAGTGGCACATGGCAACGGATCTCCCTTTACAAATACGATAAAGAACGTTTGTTGGAGAACATTGTTTTTTATGCCATAGTTATCTTCATACTTTGAATTTTCTTCTGTCTTTCCTCTCATTCTTTGGATGTTGTAATACTGTTGACTAATGTTTTAAATATTTCATCTTGCAAAAGACAGTGTAAGCTTCCTTTTTGAAAAGAGTAGGTGGTCCCAGAAGAATGTCAAGTGTTTTCAGAATTTCAGACTCCTCAAACCTTTTCTTTGTAATACATTGCAGTATCTCATACAAAGCTTCTGTAATTGCTGTTTTAAATCCTGTAATATAAAATGGCGCATTTGTGTTTGTCCTTAATGGACAGAAACAAATCCCCTTTCCTCTTTTCTCTAAGCTAGATCAACCCAGTTCCTTTGACTTTGACCTTATCTACCATTTAGGTTAATAACGCACCCAGTATTGGATGTTACTTAGGTAATTGAAAGCCTTCTAAAACCAGTGGACTGGTTTTTGTCAGATAAGTTGGATTTAAATTCTATGGATGTTTTAAAAATAAAATTCTAGGGAAGGCTTTTAGACTCATTTAAACATATCTTGCTTAATGCTCAGGGCTCTGTTACTTGGTTGTGTTTTATATTTCCAAAGTAAAATCGTAGGTTGTTACAGATATTTTCCCTTATATTTCTGACTGTGAAATTTAGGTCCTGTTCCACAATTGAAAAATACTTGAGGGGTTTTTTTTTTTTTTTTTAATAGTTGACCTTGAGAAAAATGTTACCAGCTCTCACATTTTTTCGTTTTTCTGCATTGCTGAGATTGAGAAAGCTGTGTCAGCTCCCACATTCGGCGTTTCTCCTGTCGGCACCACCTGTGTGCCCCTTTAGGTCCCGGGCGAGAGCAGACTCGAGCCTCGGGCAGCGCCAGGCAGTGGGCCTCGCCCTCAGCCAACGCTGCTCCCTTTGCTCCCTGACCCTCCTCTCTGCTCTGTGAGTCCCTGGCGCTCCACTGATCATGACCCCTACCCCACTCTGATTATGCCAGCTGACACTCAGTGACAACTGTGGGAACCAGAGCCTGGGGGTTTACCTCATCCAGATTTAATTAAACCCCGGGGAAAAGAGTATTTTAAAAATCTTGTTTCATTCATTCCGTGGCTTGCTTAGCAGAAGAATCTTGTCTTGTCTGGTGGTTAATGTATTGATGAGGCATTTATTAGAGTATTTTAGAGAAATATTTGGTTTTCATCTATCATTTTTTCTTAAAACTAGTACAATATGTATTACATATGCCTGTACTTTTTGCCAAACCATCTTTAAATTGTGCACATCATGGCATTTCACCTCTTAAGTTCTTAAACCAGTTCTTATCAAAAAAGGCAATATCCTGTTTACCTGTAATCAGATTTCTCCAGCTATCCCAAATGTGCCTTAAATTTTTTCTCCTCACACCAGCATGCAACCAAGATACACATTGTTTTGTATCACTTTAGACTTTTTCCAGAACAGTTACCTGGCCTCTGCCCCCTTTTCTTTTCCTTTTTGACATTGACTAGAGACCAGTTCCTTTTCTTGTATTGAGTAGATTGTCTCACATTCTAGAGTCAGCTGATTGCCTCCTTATGTTACTTGTTTTAACTTACTTCTCGCCCCTGTATTTTCTGTGATTTGCGAGCTAGATCTAAATATCTGATTAGTTTCAAATCAAACATTTTTGCAATTTCAAAGGCAAACCTTTTTAAGTTTTTTAAAGTTCTCAGTAGTTTATAGTTAGCGTTTGTGTCATTCAAAAAAAGAAGGAAATGTTTAATACACAGATTAGGATTCAGTGTGTCATAACTGTTTTTCTGACTTAAGGTCAAACCTTCCCTTCTGCTGTCTTTTTTTTTTTTTTTTCTGGCCTGCCCCCCCCGCCCCACCGCTTTTAAGTGTCCTTTTTATAATACATACATTTTAAAATCCTGGGGCTTGTGTGCAGTTCAAGGACTTCAGTTGCCTTCTAAGAACCTTCAGTGAGTTCCTACTCACTGTTGAAACCGAATTTCAAATGGTTAACGTTCTGATAAACTGCTTTTCCTTGTGTTATGAAGTTTGAGCAGGGTCATGGTGTGGATAATTTCAGTGCTTTTTTTCTGGATCTTTATAGAGCAATGGAGGAACAAAGCGACAAAAGATCTCTCATCAAAATTATATAGCCTATCAGAAGCAAGTTATTCGGCGGAGTATGCGACACAGAAAAGTTCGTGGTGAGAAAGCTCTTCTCGTTTCTGCTAATCAGACATTGAAAGAATTGAAAATCCAGGTGAGGAAAGTATAACATCTGTTTAATCATGCTTTGAACTTACGAGACCTTCACGAGTTTCTGCTTTGCACCTCAGTATTGAGCTGTTGGGAGAGGGCATTTTTGAGTTTAGAATACTACTTGTCGGGTCCTCAAATTCAAATAACTCTTCCTTTAGAAAGAGCTTCAAAGTTTTCAAAATTAGCCAAGAATCTGTGAAGAGGGAAAGTGTTTGGGGGATTCCGAAACCTTGAGCCAGTTCTGAGTAGCTTTCCAATAATGAGGACAAATACTGACAGCCGTTTAATGGTTCATTTTAGATCATTCCCAGTCTCTTCGCACTCCACTCCTCTTCACCCCCCATTGCTTTTGCACATCTACGCAGTGGATGAGTGATGAAAATGCCTCGTGGCATTGTTTCCTGATAGGAATGTGAAAGTACTATAAATGAGGATGCCAACGGTACATCCCAAAACCCAGGAAAGAGGCTGATATATTCAAGATGTCCATGAAAAAAAAATCTGGCCCCTTATCTGCTTTAGTCACTGATACAGATCCCAAAAGTTGACCCAGTTTCCCTCTTTGCTACTTTCATGTGGCATAGTTTACTGGTTATGCATTTTTCCTTGTGCTGATATTTATCACTGTAATTGAGGCAAAAGTATAGGCTTCCTTTGAGGGTGTTCTTTTCCAGATTGTCCCGGGAACATTATTTCCCTTGGTTGAACCCATGGCTCTGAAAATAAATGTGTTGGCGTAATATCTTTATTCTGTTATTGTAGCTTTTACATCTGAGAAAGCTTGTTTCTATCACCGGCTTTCTGCTTGCCAGTGGTAAACCTCGAAACATTCCAAACCTTTAAATTACAGAAACAGCCCCTGTGGATCAACACATTGTCAGAGCCTGTGCTGCTTTTCTTGTGGACTTGCCCTTTTAAAAGAGTAAATCAAAAGTCAGCAGAAAGAGCCTCCATCTTGGAGCATGTCACCTGCAGACAGTTGTTAGAAGGCAGCAGCTCTGGACAGGAACCCCCCCTGGTGCGCGCGCCCCAGATGGCTCCTCTGCCGTGTCCTTCCTCCCATCTCCCTTCCTTCGTGGAGGACCACTGTGATCCAGACAGTCAAAAGAAAGGGCGGTGAGGCGTAATTCCCCCTCAGTGCTCCTTGGCGGTGCTTTCAAAACCTCGCAGTAGACGGGGCCTTTTTGCTGCCCCGCCTGGGCGCCGTGCCAGCTTGGCGGGCGTGCACGTGACCCTCAGCTGGTGGTGGTGGGTGAGTTTTCCAGCACATACTGCATGTTTTTGTTTCATGGCGCCTCTTCCCTGGGGTAGACCACATTTCCAGGTTAACAGGATGGCCACCATGCCCATTTATAGTTGCTTAATTCACCCACCTATGAGGCCATAATGCAAGTGAAATACAAATTCATCCCTTTTCTCAAAACGTGTTCCGTATTTAATTGTCTTATTCCATTTTCCCTAAGATGGATTTTGAGCAGGTAGTATTGCCTGCCTTGGGAAGGAGGAAATTTTCCTAATTTGCTTATTGCATTTCCTCATTTCAGCACACACCTGCACACACACACGTCACGGCAAGCAGCACAAGCTGTAGGAACAGAGCTTTCATTGCTCCTGGTAGGCTTCCTAGCGCGACCGTGCCACACTCGCTCGTCACAGACCTGGGGAACATTGATTCTCCTGAAGCATTCCCCTTGCACGTAACGGCTCATGAATTACCATACTGTAGGCCACAGACTTCCATACCCTCGGCCTGTTCTCTCCCTCTGAAATATCATTTCTCCTCACTAGGAAGCACGGTTCATCTTTGACGGCGTCTCTGCTGCAGAGCCTGTCTTGGCCTTCAGCTCCACAGCATCCTCCTCCCTCTGTGTGCTCCGCCAGCTCTGTGTGTGCTTTCTGCCACCATCTTCACGGCTTGGTTTTTTTCCCTCTGGACCTTTATGGGATGGGATTACTACTCACCTTTATAATTCTAATACCTAGCACAGTATTAAACACACAGTGTAAGACATCTTCATTCTGTTCAGTTCAGTTGCTCAGTTGTGTCTTTGGAAGTTGTGACTCTTTGCAACCCCATGGACTGCAGCACGCCAGGCCTCCCTGTCCATCACCAACTCCCAGAGTCTACTCAGACTCATGTCCGTTGAGTCAGTGATGCCATCCAACCATCTCATCCTCTGTCAGCCCCTTCTCTTCCTGCCTTCAGTCTTTCCCAGCATCAGGGTCTTTTCTAGTTGTTGAATAAATTGAAATGTCCTTGTCTACGGGCTCAAAATACAAAGTATGAGCCTGCACCCCTGAGTGATGGTACTCGTGTCTAGAGGTACTGGCTGTTCATCCGTTCTCTGTGATGGTGCAGAGACCCTGTGCGTCCCATTTAGGCCCTGTGAACTGGCATTCGTGCAGTCCAGCAGCTGTGACTGTGTTGTTTTCGTTAAAGTTGATACCAGAACACCTCTATCGCTGTGCTTTCTTCTTCCTGGTCGTGTTCATGAACCTGGAGCTGCTGGCTCTGCCTAATGCCCATGTGCTGGGCTGGCTTTGGTGGAACTGTCCTTTCTCATCAGAAATAGGCGCAGTTGTTCCATAGAAGGATCGGTGATGATCCCTGTTTAAGCAGCCTCTGCTCGCCACTCAGGGCCTGAGGTCCTTTGGAGAAGTCCAGTTATGAATCCGGCCTAACAGGGAGGAGGCCAGTGTTGTTATCCCTCTTCTTATTTACTGTGCGCTGTTATTAAAATCACTTTTCTGGTCAGGGTCTCCCCAGGTTAGAAAGCTCTTTGGCCCAATTCTATGCAGACGTGGTTCAGGGCTGCCTGTTTTGTTTTTCTGGATTTTTTCAAAGAGCAGAATCAAGTGTATACAGGGAGGGGTAGAATGATTTCCCCATAGCATTGTGGATATTGGTATAACAAAAGATATGTGTAGTAGAGTGCATTCTGTTGACTGTGTAATTCAGGTGTGCAGCGTAATGAAATGAATACTCTGGAACACAGCCAAATGAAGGTTTAGAACGTATTGCTGAAGGTATCTTTGTGTGCCTCCCTGAGCCCAGTTCCTCCGTGTTTCTTTCTAGTTATTTACTACTTGGATGTGATTTTTAAAAAATTTTGTTTTTTCATTTTTCTGATTTTGAAAATAATGTTTAATATGCACAATAGTCTTTCTGAATCTATTTAATGCTTGGCTAAAACTGCGGTGGAGTACATGGTCCCTACCCTTAAGAAATTCACATTTGGCTCCTAGAGGCAAGACTCAATCTAAGGATATGTGGCAGTCCTGACGGCTGAAGTCTGTAGTCCAGGCTGCTCGCAGAAGGGAATCGAAGAGAAGCGTCCAGATAGCCTGCTGGTTAACTGAGAGACGGTCTTATGAAATAATTTAAAATTGATTTGATTATTAAAAGGATGTGAGACCTGGACACAGTGGGCACAGGCCGTGCCCAAGCCTTGTAACCAGAGTGACTGTCAGCCCAGCCCCACCTTCCACTTCTTTGATTTCTCCGCACCCCCACCTACCGAGGCGTTGTAAGATGCAGAACAAAAGGACCTGGGGGTACAACTGTCTCCTAAATCTCTAACAGGCCTCCTAAGGATGTTCCCAGATATATTGGGATTACAGTTTCAATAGGAATGAAGCAGGTGGGCTAATTGCAAACCATACTATCTTTTGTATTCTGAAGTCTTTTATTTCTTCCTTAGGATTATTTATTCACACAGGGTATTAAGTCTCAGTATTTTGTTTCATACAAACCTTTCTTTCTGTCTGTTGGCACAGATCATGCATGCGTTTTCAGTTGCTCCTTTTGACCAGAACCTGTCAATTGATGGAAAGATTTTAAGTGATGACTGTGCCACCCTCGGAACCCTCGGCGTCATTCCTGAATCTGTGATTTTGTTAAAGGTGAGTAGCAGCTCGGCACCTGCGAGATTCAGGAGGTTCTCGTGTAGACCGGGTGCAGCGGTGGTTAAGGTTCCCAGGTCCTCGGCAGGATGTGGCAACAAGCTACTGCCGTGAGTCAGCTGCATCTCTGGATGAGCCACCAGAGACTTAGAGCAGGCCAGACAGTCACTTGGTCTGTGGGCTTTTCATAATTCTTGTTTAAAATAATCTAGATTTAACCTCCGCCCTAAATTCTGGATTGGTGAATTACTTAACCATACTTCTACCTATTAAAACATCCCCCCACCCCCTGCCCCAAGCTCGGAAAGAAACGTAAGAATCGAGGCTTGGCCACAGTAGTCAGAATACTTGTGGTTGCCTTAGTGAGATTCTTGTCCAGGATATGAAAATTGACCTTGGGGAGAAAAGGTTTAAAAGAGGCAGGTGTGTTTTGGAAAGCCGGGGCTTCTGTGACTGTCACGGATGAAGATTCGTTGAGCCAGCCTGCTTAGCCCAGGCCTCCTCTCAGGCAGGGCCTGATTTCGTCACTCTCCTCTGCCTCTTTTGTTTCTGGGTGGCTAGACGCATGTCCCCTGAATGATATGTTAGAATATTCTGCAGGTTCTGAACTGGGGAGCGTGTTGTTCATAGGCAGAGCCTCAATTCTGGCCAGATACAGTTAGGCCCTGGAAGTGGTGATGCAGGTCCATATCTGGCCCTTCACACGCGCACACACACGCCCCTCATCCTGCTCCCCGCCCCACCTCTGCTTGGTTTTCTTGGAACTGTTGGTTCTGTGGAATTAACTCTGAGAACCTGTTTGGTTTGCTGAATCAGAAGAGCCCGGTCTAAAATCCTAGAAGCAGCCCGTGTCACTGATGGGTTTGCACTTCAGGTGGGCAACTGGAGTCTGCACTGGTCGTTGTCCTCTTTGCCCTTGCAGCTAATCCTACCACAAGCTCAGACTCAGCACTCGCTTCTTGCCTTTAAAAGAACATGGGTATTTCGTTATTGATGGTGGGGAAAGATGAAAATGTATTTTTAACCTAATTGGCATTTTTCGAGGACCATCCTGATTTTACTTCTCGCAACTCATGCTGTCATCATTGGCGCCTGAAATCATATCCATTAAATGAGGATATCTGAACCTTGCCGCATCTAAAAAGTGTCTGAGGAGTAGGAAAGCAGTGCCACATCCAGTGTGCAGTCCGTGCAGTTATGGGGGTGATGAGTCTTGGCCCTCTTGACAGGGTGCCGTTTGTTCATCCTGTACGTAGCCATTCTGGCTTGAACGCTGTTTTCCACTGGACAGTGTTTGTGTCCGGGAGCAACATGCTGGTCAACTCCATGGCCGGCCTTTTGTGTTAGGAGGTTGGGCACTCTCCTCGTCCTGGCTTCCATTCCCGTGCGGTTGTGAATTATCTTCATTTGTTTTCTAGGCTGATGAACCAATTGCAGATTATGCTGCAATGGACGATGTCATGCAAGGTAAAAGAGCAGTTTGTTTGGGGAATTGTTGAGGAGCTTGTTCAGTGATGGTGGGGTTTAGTTACTGAATCTTTAGTCTACAGTGCTCTTACTTTTAAGCTTGAGTAAAGCTTCTGCATGCTAAGGCAGAGTCTTACCGTCAGTGCTCTTTTTAAAGAAAACATCTTTGAAAATTGGGAAAATAGAGGAAAGCGTGGTCATATTTAGTTTACTGTCGGAAACTGAAACAGGTGTAAGCCTGCAGATGGACAAGGTCAGCAAAAAGCGGAGCTAATTCAGGTTGCAGAGCCTTTGGCAGGCACACAGGAATTAGCTGCCCTGGGTGCCTTTGAACATAGGAGGGAGGTCCCAGCCCAGAGGCAGGTTGGAGACTGTAAGAAGCACTTAGACGGCTCACCACCGCACATGTCCTCACAGCCCTGCCCTTTGCATCCATTCAGTGCCCCTTCTCCACCTGTAGAGTTTGTGTTTCTTCGAAGAAATTAAACTAGAAAGGTGAGAATGAGACGTGTTACCTACCAAGTAGGGAGACCAGCCCTTTGCTCAAACACTGGCAGCGCATCTCTTCCCTCCCACAGTGGAGGGAAGAGGTTCTCCTCTAGGGAAACCAGAGCAATTCACGGAAATAGCCTACAGGTTTTTTTTTTTTAAAGTAGTTCATCTCCCAGGTACCTTTGGGTAAAGCCCAACCAGACAGTTTTCAGACATCTTTTTAGTCCCTCACGCTTCTGTAGGTGGGAGCGGACAGCCAGAGAACTCCAGACAGTGGGGCAGAGAACAGCATGGACCCGAAAGACATCAGTCAACAGGCTGGACAGGAAGTAGATGATGCGGGAAGCACAAGAAAGCTTTAAAAGTAACTGTAAACAATCCGAGAGAAAGAGCAAATCTTCTGTATGTAAGGAACATTCAGAGAACAGAAGACAATTCATGAAAATAAAAACGGGTACGCCAAGGCCCGGGTACAATTTAGTGCAGATCTGTAGATTAAGATCCTAGAAACATCTAGAGGTATGGAAGGAAAAACCAGTCATACTCCTGAGATGAAGAGTCAAGGACAAAGCACTGGGCCAGTGCCCACAAGAGAATGCGGAAGTGTGAGCTTCAGTCTAGAATTCTTTCTTTGAACTAGACTATTCTGTTACACGCGTTGGGTGGCTCTGTGAATATAAGGCTTCAGAAAATTTCTTTCTCACCTACCGTTTACTCTGGGAGGGTGTACTCTGTTAAACAAGAGTAAGAAGAAAGACGTCAACAGTGGAACCTGAAAGCAGGGATCCAACACAGGAGTAGATGGCCTAGAAGAAGGCAAGGGGGCAGTTGCAGCGCTTCCAGCACGCAGCGCTGCACCAGGTGCTGAGCACGCCCGCTCCAGACTGGAGCACACTCCCTGGGGAAAGCGAGAGTGACAGATGACTGTCCTGAGCAGTTTACCCTTGAATCAGAGATGGTACAGAGAAAATGAAGTAATGTAGCAGCTACCAACCCCAGAGAGACAGAGTCATGCCAGACAAGAATGAGCACCAGGGCACCCCAGGGTCCAACCATGGGCGCTGTTGAGGGTTAAAAAGAGAGTGTAGACACTGGAGACTGGCTTAACTACAGAAAATACCAGTGTGTCAGGAGGATGGGTAGGGGCCGTGTGTTATGCTAGAGGTGGTTCTAGCTTTGAGGGAACTATTAGGTATTATCAAAAGTTGTGAATTAGCAACATAAACATCCAGAAATGCAGAGGTTAGACACCAGAAGATGTGGCCGCAGGGGCCAAAAGCTGTTCCTGTAGAGAGTGGGCGCGGGAGGAGGGGGACAGGAGGCGGCGGCCCCGTGGATTTCTCCAGCAGGGCCCCCACCCCTCCCCAGTCGTGCAGAATGTTGGCTCCAGCCACAGCCCTTGTTCTTCCAGTATTTGTCTTTTTTCAATGATGCATATGTATTGCTTTTATAAAAATGAAAACAAAGATTGCCGTTTGATATTATCCGTAACTTCAAAGGTAACCTTTGTAGGTGAGTAAGGCTATTAAAAGCTATGTTAAACTTTCCATCCTTTGGCATTGAAGTGCACTTATTGCTGTCTGCAGCAACGGTCTTCTCAGTGTGGAATTCTTGTTTCTTTCCTTCCAGTGTGTATGCCAGAAGAAGGGTTTAAAGGTAAGTTGCCTTTGTCATGCTTTGTTCATGAGTCTCACAGTCATACTGTAATTTTCTGTTAATGTGAAGCCTATAATTTGATTTTAAAATTTAATTCAATCTGAGTCTCATGACTGAAATTAATTTTAGTTAAATGCATTTTTTATTCAAGCTTCTTCATTATCTGTATCAGCACTCAAGCCTCGGATCGGGCCTGTGTGTTAGACGTATCCACTGCCAGATGTCCACTGTGCTTTTCCATCTCGTTTTGGGGGGAAGTTGGGCATGTTGCTAGTGGCATTTTCATTTTTATACTTAACCTTTTTCCAGTTCCTCTTATCAGTCCCATCTGAGAGCAAAACAGTTTGTAACTGATAAGAATTAGAGGTGAAGAATCTGCTGAACTACATTAGGTTCAGTGAAAAGGTTTCATTTCTCCATGTAGGATTAAGGCATCTCTTGGATTATCGCTTTAAACAGATAAACGGCGATGCCTTCTCCTGCATCCTGGCCACTAGGGTTCTGCACACAAGTCGAATTCAGACCTTTGACTTTCACACATTTAACTCTTGCCATTTTGATTCTTTGTGGCCTAGTCCAGAGGTCCATGACAGGTTGTGATTTTTGCCAAAGAATGAGTTTGAGTCAAATACCAGGGGTTCCTTGCAAACAGGTGAGCCGAGCTCCTGGCCTCAGTAAAGCCTCCCTCTCAGTGCAGCTTTCTGTGTACACGTTCCCACTGCAAAGAAACTCCCAAAGAGGTCAAAACAAACAAAGCAGAATTTTTTTTTTTAATGAAAAACGGCCATCAAATGAAAGCTTCAATAAAATTTGATTACCTTGTGTTGAAGATAATGCATACGAGCCACATGGCTTTCAACAGAAATGTGCTTTAGCTGAAAGCCTGGAGACGGCTGATATATTTTCTTATTTTCAATGTCAAAGGGCTTCTGTGCTCACTCATTGAGTTGAATATTCCCTGTTGGTGATGCAAATGGGATGCATGAACCCTTAACCATGCAGCTTACAACTGTGCCCCCACATGTGTTTCTTTCCCCAGGCACTGGTCTACTTGGACATTAATCTTTTTGAACACTTGCTGACTGCTCAGAAATGACCAGAAGGGAAGAGGAGTTTGACATGTTAGGGCATTAAAGAAAAGGTGGATTTAAGAATTAAACCATTACATGACTCTTCCAAAAGGCAGAAAACCATTCAAAAAAGTGACTGTTCCAAAATGCCTTATGTCAAATAAAGCAGATTGCACTGAAGGCCATCAGACTTGAAGGAAATGTTTCAAATTTTATATTTAAGGGGGGTGGTGGGAGGGAAAGGGCAAGTAAAAGACTGACCGAGTTTAGTAGCCGTATCAGTAAATCATGTTTACATATGAGATTTATAGTCACGGGAGGGAATAAAGTTCCATTCTATTTCCTTGCTCGAGATTCACACCAGATGCATTGGTCCATGAAGAATTTGTATCACAGTAGATGGGACAACATTCTGCTCTGAACTAAAGTGATTCTTTAGAGACGTAACCTGCTTACCAATACCTGTCTTTGATTCATATTTTACTTTCAATAAAGCATGAAAGTGAAGAACTTGCTGTAATTGTGGGAAAGTATCTTCAGATCAGACTCCTGTGTCAGCCCCAGGACACCCCCCTCACACGCTGCCTGTGGTCAGTCTCGCTCAGTGTTGGGAAGAGGAGGGGGCACCTGTGTGTCCCCTGCAATGAGCCAGGGGCTCGTGTGCCATTTCTGTCTCCAGAGGCTGCTCACTGTCATGCCTTGCAGNGGTGGTGGGTGAGTTTTCCAGCACATACTGCATGTTTTTGTTTCATGGCGCCTCTTCCCTGGGGTTGACCACATTTCCAGGTTAACAGGATGGCCACCATGCCCATTTATAGTTGCTTAATTCACCCACCTATGAGGCCATAATGCAAGTGAAATACAAATTCATCCCTTTTCTCAAAACGTGTTCCGTATTTAATTGTCTTATTCCATTTTCCCTAAGATGGATTTTGAGCAGGTAGTATTGCCTGCCTTGGGAAGGAGGAAATTTTCCTACTTTGCTTATTGCATTTCCTCATTTCAGCACACACCTGCACACACGCACGTCATGGCAAGCAGCACGAGCTGTAGGAACAGAGCTTTCGTTGCTCCTGGTAGGCTTCCTAGCGTGACCGTGCCGCAGTCGCTCATCACAGACCTGGGGAACATTGATTCTCCTGAAGCATTCCCCTTGCACGTAACGGCTCATGAATTACCATACTGTAGGCCACAGACTTCCATACCCTCGGCCTGTTCTCTCCCTCTGAAATATCATTTCTCCTCACTAGGAAGCACGGTTCATCTTTGACGGCGTCTCTGCTGCAGAGCCTGTCTTGGCCTTCAGCTCCACAGCATCCTCCTCCCTCTGTGTGCTCCGCCAGCTCTGTGTGTGCTTTCTGCCACCATCTTCACGGCTTGGTTTTTTTCCCTCTGGACCTTTATGGGATGGGATTACTACTCACCTTTATAATTCTAATACTTAGCACAGTATTAAACACACAGTGTAAGACATCTTCATTCTGTTCAGTTCAGTTGCTCAGTTGTGTCTTTGGAAGTTGTGGCTCTTTGCAACCCCATGGACTGCAGCACGCCAGGCCTCCCTGTCCATCACCAACTCCCAGAGTCTACTCAGACTCATGTCCGTTGAGTCAGTGATGCCATCCAACCATCTCATCCTCTGTCAGCCCCTTCTCCTCCTGCCTTCAGTCTTTCCCAGCATCAGGGTCTTTTCTAGTTGTTGAATAAATTGAAATGTCCTTGTCTACGGGCTCAAAATACAAAGTATGAGCCTGCACCCCTGAGTGATGGTACTCGTGTCTAGAGGTACTGGCTGTTCATCCGTTCTCTGTGATGGTGCAGAGACCCTGTGCGTCCCATTTAGGCCCTGTGAACTGGCATTCGTGCAGTCCAGCAGCTGTGACTGTGTTGTTTTCGTTAAAGTTGATACCAGAACACCTCTATCGCTGTGCTTTCTTCTTCCTGGTCGTGTTCATGAACCTGGAGCTGCTGGCTCTGCCTAATGCCCATGTGCTGGGCTGGCTTTGGTGGAACTGTCCTTTCTCATCAGAAATAGGCGCAGTTGTTCCATAGAAGGATCGGTGATGATCCCTGTTTAAGCAGCCTCTGCTCGCCACTCAGGGCCTGAGGTCCTTTGGAGAAGTCCAGTTATGAATCCGGCCTAACAGGGAGGAGGCCAGTGTTGTTATCCCTCTTCTTATTTACTGTGCGCTGTTATTAAAATCACTTTTCTGGTCAGGGTCTCCCCAGGTTAGAAAGCTCTTTGGCCCAATTCTATGCAGACGTGGTTCAGGGCTGCCTGTTTTGTTTTTCTGGATTTTTTCAAAGAGCAGAATCAAGTGTATACAGGGAGGGGTAGAATGATTTCCCCATAGCATTGTGGATATTGGTATAACAAAAGATATGTGTAGTAGAGTGCATTCTGTTGACTGTGTAATTCAGGTGTGCAGCGTAATGAAATGAATACTCTGGAACACAGCCAAATGAAGGTTTAGAACGTATTGCTGAAGGTATCTTTGTGTGCCTCCCTGAGCCCAGTTCCTCCGTGTTTCTTTCTAGTTATTTACTACTTGGATGTGATTTTTAAAAAATTTTGTTTTTTCATTTTTCTGATTTTGAAAATAATGTTTAATATGCACAATAGTCTTTCTGAATCTATTTAATGCTTGGCTAAAACTGCGGTGGAGTACATGGTCCCTACCCTTAAGAAATTCACATTTGGCTCCTAGAGGCAAGACTCAATCTAAGGATATGTGGCAGTCCTGACGGCTGAAGTCTGTAGTCCAGGCTGCTCGCAGAAGGGAATCGAAGAGAAGCGTCCAGATAGCCTGCTGGTTAACTGAGAGATGGTCTTATGAAATAATTTAAAATTGATTTGATTATTAAAAGGATGTGAGACCTGGACACAGTGGGCACAGGCCGTGCCCAAGCCTTGTAACCAGAGTGACTGTCAGCCCAGCCCCACCTTCCACTTCTTTGATTTCTCCGCACCCCCACCTACCGAGGCGTTGTAAGATGCAGAACAAAAGGACCTGGGGGTACAACTGTCTCCTAAATCTCTAACAGGCCTCCTAAGGATGTTCCCAGATATATTGGGATTACAGTTTCAATAGGAATGAAGCAGGTGGGCTAATTGCAAACCATACTATCTTTTGTATTCTGAAGTCTTTTATTTCTTCCTTAGGATTATTTATTCACACAGGGTATTAAGTCTCAGTATTTTGTTTCATACAAACCTTTCTTTCTGTCTGTTGGCACAGATCATGCATGCGTTTTCAGTTGCTCCTTTTGACCAGAACCTGTCAATTGATGGAAAGATTTTAAGTGATGACTGTGCCACCCTCGGAACCCTCGGCGTCATTCCTGAATCTGTGATTTTGTTAAAGGTGAGTAGCAGCTCGGCACCTGCGAGATTCAGGAGGTTCTCGTGTAGACCGGGTGCAGCGGTGGTTAAGGTTCCCAGGTCCTCGGCAGGATGTGGCAACAAGCTACTGCCGTGAGTCAGCTGCATCTCTGGATGAGCCACCAGAGACTTAGAGCAGGCCAGACAGTCACTTGGTCTGTGGGCTTTTCATAATTCTTGTTTAAAATAATCTAGATTTAACCTCCGCCCTAAATTCTGGATTGGTGAATTACTTAACCATACTTCTACCTATTAAAACATCCCCCCACCCCCTGCCCCAAGCTCGGAAAGAAACGTAAGAATCGAGGCTTGGC
Source organism: Raphicerus campestris (assembly GCA_006410735.1). NCBI lineage: Eukaryota > Metazoa > Chordata > Mammalia > Artiodactyla > Bovidae > Raphicerus > Raphicerus campestris. Next base: position 13,740 of record SJYW01012021.1, on the reverse strand, counting down.
CACAGTAGTCAGAATACTTGTGGTTGCCTTAGTGAGATTCTTGTCCAGGATATGAAAATTGACCTTGGGGAGAAAAGGTTTAAAAGAGGCAGGTGTGTTTTGGAAAGCCGGGGCTTCTGTGACTGTCACGGATGAAGATTCGTTGAGCCAGCCTGCTTAGCCCAGGCCTCCTCTCAGGCAGGGCCTGATTTCGTCACTCTCCTCTGCCTCTTTTGTTTCTGGGTGGCTAGACGCATGTCCCCTGAATGATATGTTAGAATATTCTGCAGGTTCTGAACTGGGGAGCGTGTTGTTCATAGGCAGAGCCTCAATTCTGGCCAGATACAGTTAGGCCCTGGAAGTGGTGATGCAGGTCCATATCTGGCCCTTCACACGCGCACACACACGCCCCTCATCCTGCTCCCCGCCCCACCTCTGCTTGGTTTTCTTGGAACTGTTGGTTCTGTGGAATTAACTCTGAGAACCTGTTTGGTTTGCTGAATCAGAAGAGCCCGGTCTAAAATCCTAGAAGCAGCCCGTGTCACTGATGGGTTTGCACTTCAGGTGGGCAACTGGAGTCTGCACTGGTCGTTGTCCTCTTTGCCCTTGCAGCTAATCCTACCACAAGCTCAGACTCAGCACTCGCTTCTTGCCTTTAAAAGAACATGGGTATTTCGTTATTGATGGTGGGGAAAGATGAAAATGTATTTTTAACCTAATTGGCATTTTTCGAGGACCATCCTGATTTTACTTCTCGCAACTCATGCTGTCATCATTGGCGCCTGAAATCATATCCATTAAATGAGGATATCTGAACCTTGCCGCATCTAAAAAGTGTCTGAGGAGTAGGAAAGCAGTGCCACATCCAGTGTGCAGTCCGTGCAGTTATGGGGGTGATGAGTCTTGGCCCTCTTGACAGGGTGCCGTTTGTTCATCCTGTACGTAGCCATTCTGGCTTGAACGCTGTTTTCCACTGGACAGTGTTTGTGTCCGGGAGCAACATGCTGGTCAACTCCATGGCCGGCCTTTTGTGTTAGGAGGTTGGGCACTCTCCTCGTCCTGGCTTCCATTCCCGTGCGGTTGTGAATTATCTTCATTTGTTTTCTAGGCTGATGAACCAATTGCAGATTATGCTGCAATGGACGATGTCATGCAAGGTAAAAGAGCAGTTTGTTTGGGGAATTGTTGAGGAGCTTGTTCAGTGATGGTGGGGTTTAGTTACTGAATCTTTAGTCTACAGTGCTCTTACTTTTAAGCTTGAGTAAAGCTTCTGCATGCTAAGGCAGAGTCTTACCGTCAGTGCTCTTTTTAAAGAAAACATCTTTGAAAATTGGGAAAATAGAGGAAAGCGTGGTCATATTTAGTTTACTGTCGGAAACTGAAACAGGTGTAAGCCTGCAGATGGACAAGGTCAGCAAAAAGCGGAGCTAATTCAGGTTGCAGAGCCTTTGGCAGGCACACAGGAATTAGCTGCCCTGGGTGCCTTTGAACATAGGAGGGAGGTCCCAGCCCAGAGGCAGGTTGGAGACTGTAAGAAGCACTTAGACGGCTCACCACCGCACATGTCCTCACAGCCCTGCCCTTTGCATCCATTCAGTGCCCCTTCTCCACCTGTAGAGTTTGTGTTTCTTCGAAGAAATTAAACTAGAAAGGTGAGAATGAGACGTGTTACCTACCAAGTAGGGAGACCAGCCCTTTGCTCAAACACTGGCAGCGCATCTCTTCCCTCCCACAGTGGAGGGAAGAGGTTCTCCTCTAGGGAAACCAGAGCAATTCACGGAAATAGCCTACAGGTTTTTTTTTTTTAAAGTAGTTCATCTCCCAGGTACCTTTGGGTAAAGCCCAACCAGACAGTTTTCAGACATCTTTTTAGTCCCTCACGCTTCTGTAGGTGGGAGCGGACAGCCAGAGAACTCCAGACAGTGGGGCAGAGAACAGCATGGACCCGAAAGACATCAGTCAACAGGCTGGACAGGAAGTAGATGATGCGGGAAGCACAAGAAAGCTTTAAAAGTAACTGTAAACAATCCGAGAGAAAGAGCAAATCTTCTGTATGTAAGGAACATTCAGAGAACAGAAGACAATTCATGAAAATAAAAACGGGTACGCCAAGGCCCGGGTACAATTTAGTGCAGATCTGTAGATTAAGATCCTAGAAACATCTAGAGGTATGGAAGGAAAAACCAGTCATACTCCTGAGATGAAGAGTCAAGGACAAAGCACTGGGCCAGTGCCCACAAGAGAATGCGGAAGTGTGAGCTTCAGTCTAGAATTCTTTCTTTGAACTAGACTATTCTGTTACACGCGTTGGGTGGCTCTGTGAATATAAGGCTTCAGAAAATTTCTTTCTCACCTACCGTTTACTCTGGGAGGGTGTACTCTGTTAAACAAGAGTAAGAAGAAAGACCGTCAACAGTGGAACCTGAAAGCAGGGATCCAAAACAGGAGTAGATGGCCTAGAAGAAGGCAAGGGGGCAGTTGCAGCGCTTCCAGCACGCAGCGCTGCACCAGGTGCTGAGCACGCCCGCTCCAGACTGGAGCACACTCCCTGGGGAAAGCGAGAGTGACAGATGACTGTCCTGAGCAGTTTACCCTTGAATCAGAGATGGTACAGAGAAAATGAAGTAATGTAGCAGCTACCAACCCCAGAGAGACAGAGTCATGCCAGACAAGAATGAGCACCAGGGCACCCCAGGGTCCAACCATGGGCGCTGTTGAGGGTTAAAAAGAGAGTGTAGACACTGGAGACTGGCTTAACTACAGAAAATACCAGTGTGTCAGGAGGATGGGTAGGGGCCGTGTGTTATGCTAGAGGTGGTTCTAGCTTTGAGGGAACTATTAGGTATTATCAAAAGTTGTGAATTAGCAACATAAACATCCAGAAATGCAGAGGTTAGACACCAGAAGATGTGGCCGCAGGGGCCAAAAGCTGTTCCTGTAGAGAGTGGGCGCGGGAGGAGGGGGACAGGAGGCGGCGGCCCCGTGGATTTCTCCAGCAGGGCCCCCACCCCTCCCCAGTCGTGCAGAATGTTGGCTCCAGCCACAGCCCTTGTTCTTCCAGTATTTGTCTTTTTTCAATGATGCATATGTATTGCTTTTATAAAAATGAAAACAAAGATTGCCGTTTGATATTATCCGTAACTTCAAAGGTAACCTTTGTAGGTGAGTAAGGCTATTAAAAGCTATGTTAAACTTTCCATCCTTTGGCATTGAAGTGCACTTATTGCTGTCTGCAGCAACGGTCTTCTCAGTGTGGAATTCTTGTTTCTTTCCTTCCAGTGTGTATGCCAGAAGAAGGGTTTAAAGGTAAGTTGCCTTTGTCATGCTTTGTTCATGAGTCTCACAGTCATACTGTAATTTTCTGTTAATGTGAAGCCTATAATTTGATTTTAAAATTTAATTCAATCTGAGTCTCATGACTGAAATTAATTTTAGTTAAATGCATTTTTTATTCAAGCTTCTTCATTATCTGTATCAGCACTCAAGCCTCGGATCGGGCCTGTGTGTTAGACGTATCCACTGCCAGATGTCCACTGTGCTTTTCCATCTCGTTTTGGGGGGAAGTTGGGCATGTTGCTAGTGGCATTTTCATTTTTATACTTAACCTTTTTCCAGTTCCTCTTATCAGTCCCATCTGAGAGCAAAACAGTTTGTAACTGATAAGAATTAGAGGTGAAGAATCTGCTGAACTACATTAGGTTCAGTGAAAAGGTTTCATTTCTCCATGTAGGATTAAGGCATCTCTTGGATTATCGCTTTAAACAGATAAACGGCGATGCCTTCTCCTGCATCCTGGCCACTAGGGTTCTGCACACAAGTCGAATTCAGACCTTTGACTTTCACACATTTAACTCTTGCCATTTTGATTCTTTGTGGCCTAGTCCAGAGGTCCATGACAGGTTGTGATTTTTGCCAAAGAATGAGTTTGAGTCAAATACCAGGGGTTCCTTGCAAACAGGTGAGCCGAGCTCCTGGCCTCAGTAAAGCCTCCCTCTCAGTGCAGCTTTCTGTGTACACGTTCCCACTGCAAAGAAACTCCCAAAGAGGTCAAAACAAACAAAGCAGAATTTTTTTTTTTAATGAAAAACGGCCATCAAATGAAAGCTTCAATAAAATTTGATTACCTTGTGTTGAAGATAATGCATACGAGCCACATGGCTTTCAACAGAAATGTGCTTTAGCTGAAAGCCTGGAGACGGCTGATATATTTTCTTATTTTCAATGTCAAAGGGCTTCTGTGCTCACTCATTGAGTTGAATATTCCCTGTTGGTGATGCAAATGGGATGCATGAACCCTTAACCATGCAGCTTACAACTGTGCCCCCACATGTGTTTCTTTCCCCAGGCACTGGTCTACTTGGACATTAATCTTTTTGAACACTTGCTGACTGCTCAGAAATGACCAGAAGGGAAGAGGAGTTTGACATGTTAGGGCATTAAAGAAAAGGTGGATTTAAGAATTAAACCATTACATGACTCTTCCAAAAGGCAGAAAACCATTCAAAAAAGTGACTGTTCCAAAATGCCTTATGTCAAATAAAGCAGATTGCACTGAAGGCCATCAGACTTGAAGGAAATGTTTCAAATTTTATATTTAAGGGGGGTGGTGGGAGGGAAAGGGCAAGTAAAAGACTGACCGAGTTTAGTAGCCGTATCAGTAAATCATGTTTACATATGAGATTTATAGTCACGGGAGGGAATAAAGTTCCATTCTATTTCCTTGCTCGAGATTCACACCAGATGCATTGGTCCATGAAGAATTTGTATCACAGTAGATGGGACAACATTCTGCTCTGAACTAAAGTGATTCTTTAGAGACGTAACCTGCTTACCAATACCTGTCTTTGATTCATATTTTACTTTCAATAAAGCATGAAAGTGAAGAACTTGCTGTAATTGTGGGAAAGTATCTTCAGATCAGACTCCTGTGTCAGCCCCAGGACACCCCCCTCACACGCTGCCTGTGGTCAGTCTCGCTCAGTGTTGGGAAGAGGAGGGGGCACCTGTGTGTCCCCTGCAATGAGCCAGGGGCTCGTGTGCCATTTCTGTCTCCAGAGGCTGCTCACTGTCATGCCTTGCAGGAGGGGTGGCGAGTGTACTGCACGAGATAGCGTCCTCCAGTGCTGCTGCTACTCAGAGGAAGGTGAAAGTCGCTCAGTCATGTCCAGCTCTTTGCCACCCCATTGACTGTACAGTCCATGGAATTCTCCAGGCCAGTGTACTGGAGTGGGTAGCGTCTCCCTTCTCCAGGGGATCTTCCCAACCCATGGAAGATCAAACCCAGGTCTCCTGCATTGCAGGTGGATTCTTTACCAGCTGAGCCACCAGGGAAACCCAGGAATACTGGAGTGCGTAGCCTATGTCTTCTCCAGGGGATCTTCCTGACCCAGGAATCGAACCAGGGTGCATTGCAGACGGATTCTTCACCAACTGAGCTGTGAAGAAAGCCCATTATTCACAAGTGGGAAATCACATAACACCTTGCCCTTTGGAGAAATCTGACAAAAGCCTTATAAGAAGAGTAAAATGGCCTGAAGTCCATTTGGATGATAACAGATTTTTATCTATAAAGTTTCATCTTCCCAGCCTCCAGATCCCATCACTTGGATCTCACTCCCCTCTCCTTTCTTTTGCCATGTTGCACAGCATGTGGGATCTTTATTCCCTGACCAGGGATGGAACCCACCACGCCCTCTGCACTAGAAGCCTGGAGTCTTAACTACTGGACAGCCAGGGAATTCCCTCACTTTCTCTCTTTTTCTAAGCATTCTTCTGAAATGCCCCAAAAAGATCTACATCACATTATTTGACAAAGAAAAAATGTGTGGCTAGAGTATGTCCTGATACCCAATTCAGGATTATTGTTGATTTGCACCATAGAAGCAAAACAGTATTCTTGAGAAAATTCAAGATCTTCAGATGGAATTGAAGACTGGAGCTTGTTTTTGTTTTCTGAGTATGTACGTACTCTATAGAGTTTTGGGCTGAGATGCTGACTCGGATATCTCCCTTGCTAACACTATTTAGCCTGGGGTTTTGCTAGGCTTTTTTTTTTTTTTTTTAATCCGTCCCTTTTCTGAAAATTTAAGCTGAAATCCTGAATGGGGGAGGCGGGTTTCAATTTGAGAACCAGTGAC
>SJYW01012019.1:110949-126504 GCA_006410735.1 Raphicerus campestris | reverse complement strand
ATGGATGTGAGAGTTGGACTGTGAAGAAAGCTGAGCACGGAAGAATTGATACTTTTCAGCTGTGGTATTGGAGAAGACTCTTGAGAGTCCCTTGGACTGCAAGGAAATCCAACCAGTCCATTCTGAAGGAGATCAGACCTGGGTATTTTTTGGAAGGAATGATGCTAAAGCTGAAACTCCAGTACTTTGGCTACCTTATGCGAAGAGTTGACTCATTGGAAAAGACTCTGATGCTGGGAGGGATTGGAGGCAGGTGAAGAGGGGGACGACATTGGATGAGATGGCTGGATGGCATTACCGACTTGATTGATGTGAGTTTGAGTGAACTCTGGGAGTAGGTGATGGACAGGGAGGCCTGGCGTGCTGCAATTCATGGGGTTGCAAACAGTTGGACACGACTGAGCGACTGAACAGAACTGAACTGAACTGATACATCTGCTAATGCCAAACTCCTAATTTATCCCTCTTCCCTACTCTTACCTTAGTAACCATAAATTTTTCTATGTCTGGAAGTCTATTTCTGTTTTATAAATAAGTTCACTTATATCATTTTTAGATGGCGCATATAAGCAATATCATATGATATTTGTCTTTGTCAGACTGACTTAGTATGACAATCCCTAGGTCCATTTTGCTACAAATGGCGCTATTTCATTCTATTATGGCTGAGTAAGAAGAAGACATTAGGAAGACAGAGTTTGGTAAGTCAAGCTAGCAGAACAAGAATGGGCCACATTCATGCTTTGGGGGTGTAAGGCAGTGTCTGCCCCTTTGAAGGTCTCTGCTTTCTGCCCTATAAAAGACAAACGTTCCACTTAAAACCAAAACATTCTTACACACTAGGAGAATGAAGTGTCACTCAGAAGAAAGCTTCTTCATCTTCTTTGCAATAAGCATGGCTCTGTGCGTTGGGAGTGAACTAATATGAATAAGGCAAAAATTAAAGAAAGACCTAATTTTTGACATATATTAACCTTTCCCGTAATCCTTCATGAGATTACTACTATAATAAATACACATTTCATGATTTTTATCATCCCCAGCAATATAATAGGCATGAAAGCTGCCTGGAATTAAACTCCACTGGAAGAATCTGTGTAGAAATCTGGATGATTTTTTGTTTCTCTATATTCCTATTTTACATTTATATATTATTCTCTTGTGATGGCAACTGAAAGGAAGCCTCATTAAATCATGCTCACATGAATTATCTAATGCTAAATTATTCATATTTGTTGAGTGAATGTATTCTGAGTAAATGCTATGTTCTGGAAGACTTATTCCTTCTTCACTACCATCAGAAAAAGAAGAAGTCTGGATTTGAGATTATGTGGACATTGAAGTTTCACAGCTCCATTACCAACAACTCAGGAGACTTGCTAATCTTGACTTGAGAAACAGCAACAAAAGAGAAAGCTGCTTTGCCGTGTACCTTGCACCCCACAACCTCAAAGAAGCCTCCAGGGCCCCTGAGTTGTATCAACCTGAAATATTTCATCTGAACTATTTATGTACTCACTGGATTTCTTAAGATTATCCTTATTTTCCCTGCTTCTGAATTCTAACTTGGCTTCTGTTATGTAAATATGCCTTGGGATTCCAGGATTGATGCTACTGATATTGTTTACTTTGGCTCAATTCTTCATACAGTCCAAATCACACTTGTTTAAACTGCTCCAAGCCACAGCCCAGCCCAACACATTCTGTCTCTTGACAAATCAGCCCATCAAAACTGAGTTACTGTGCCCCCAACATATATAGTCACAGTTCAGGAGAACAACAGCCAAGAGGAAACACAGTTGAGAAGATGAGAAAATCAAAGCAGTTCTCCCAGAGAGGTAGAGGGACCACCTTCTAAATAATTTGGAAGATGCTTCAGGGCCTTAAATTCTATATAAAATGCCAAGAACCCAATAGCTACACTTTCTTAGGTGAAAACAAACTGTTTTATAACTTCATGGTTCATTCATTTTCCCACTTGATTTATCCCAGGAATGAGGTACTAATTTGTTTGACAGAGTTGGTGGTAATAATCAATGACAAATTTTGAGCTATCACTTTCTTGGGTGAAAGGCACTCATTTCCTTTATAAACAACTTAAACCACCCGGCACTTGTGAAATAACACTCTTTTTCTTCTCTTATTGCAGTATAGTTGATTTACAATATGGTGTTAGTTTCAAGCACACAGCCAAGTGATTTGGTTTTACATGTGAAAAGGTCTGTATCTGTATTTGTCCTGTTCTTTTCCATGTCGGTTTATTGCGAAACACTGAACGTGGTTCCTGCGTGCATGCCCAGCTGCTCAGCCATGTCCGACTTTTTGCCATCTCATGACTGTAGCCCACCAGGTTCCCCTGCCCACCGGATTTTCCAGGCAAGAACACTGGAGAGGCTTCCATTCCTTTTTCCAGTGCTTCTTTGTGCTAGAGAGTAAGTCCTCGTTTGTTTAGATATACTGGTGTACATCAGTTCATCTCAGACTCCTAGTTTAACCCTGCTCCTTCTTTTCCCTTTGGTAACCATCTCTTTTTTCTATGTCTGTTAGTCTGTCTGTTTTGTAAATTAGCTCATTTGTACTATTTTTTTAGATCCACACGTAAATGATACATGATGCTTGTTTTCCTCTGACTTACTTCACTTAGCATGATAATCTCGAGATCCATCCCTGTTGCTGCAAATGGCATTTTTCGTTTATTTTTTATGGCTGAGTAATATTCTATTTGTATGTATATACCACATCTTCTTTATCCATTTATCTGTTGGTGGACACTTAGGTTGCTTCCGTGTCTTGGCTATGAAAATAACACTCTTCAAGAGGATTCTGTTCTGACCGCTTGCAAATTTGAGCAGAAATAAAGAAGTGAGCTTAGCACCTCTCTGAAATCGTGAGTCAGCAGCGTTTTCTGTAGAGTCAGTTAGTAAATGTTTCAGAACTGCACGCTGTACAGCCTCTCGCATCTACTCACTCTGCAGTTGCAAGCGCAAAGCCAGGGAACAAATGAACTGTGTTACATTAAAGTTTTATTTGGGAAAACAGAAAATGAGGAAGGCAAGAGTATTCTGATCCCCATCTTCCATCAAGACTTTGTTAAGATGTAATATATATTCTTCTCATTTCATTTGTTTAAAAAGACCTTCCCAGTGTAAGCAATTCCTGAGAAGAGAGATTGGAAGAACCCATAATGGGGAGGTTAAGTAATATCTGAGGTAAATGACCATTGTGGCTGGCATTCAATAAACATGAAATAGATATTGACTGAGTTAAAAATCTGAGTCACACCTCGAAAGTATAAAGCACAAAGTTAAACTCTGAAATAACCTTGAAAACAGTCTCCTTTTTTCAGGATTTGCTGTCTTTTCCTTCCAATTACTGGACATTTTTTAGACTTTCTCCATGTCTTCATTATTATGCATATCCATTTTTTATAGTTATTCAGCAACTGTAAGCTTTCAAATAAACTAGAACTCTTCAATATTGCTGTATTAAGGGAAATTATAATAGCCTATTGACCGCAGTTCAGTCAATGGTACATTCGTTATTCTGTCTTGAAGGCTAAGTTCATTTAATAATGGATGTGATTATCACAAAAGTCAATATAAGTGTGTGGATGGAACCAATGATGAGTCCAAGAAGCTAACTTACATTTTTGTACCTTTTCACAAATATGTGTCTATGGGTTTAGAGCTTCCTTTTCATCCACTATCTACCTGAGTGATCTTCAAGGTGAGGTGTGGGCAACCTCAAGGAGTTAACAAGATTTCACTGCAGTATCAAGCAAAATTTTCAGAATTTCTATTTCCATTCAAGTTTAGCCTCATCACTTTATTTTCTATTTTTGTGAATTTTACAATGCACTCTATTTTTAGAGATGTATGTGTATATTGTGGAGAATGCATGTTCAAAAAAATTTGGAAAACTATTAACGTACATTATGCAGTGTAATGTAAAATGGTCATATGCTGTTGTAAGCTCCTAATGCAAACATTCAGAAAGCATTGGAGTTTTTAGTGCTTTTATTATGCCCTGGATATATTAGGAATATACATTTTGAAACAGGAAAGGGAGATTTGGAGATGGCTTAGATTGCATCATTAGCAGAACTCTGCTATTTTAAATTAGATATGTGTTTAATCTGTTTGCTGGTCCAAAGTATCACTATAGAAGTAAGTGATGAAAGAATGAAGCATATACCACCCCAAAAAACCGCAATGGATTTTGCTATATCAAAAACCAACCCAAAGTCAGTGGCATAAAATAGCCAGCATTTTACTGTGCTCATGAATTCTGTGGGACATGAATATAGGACATATTCTTATAGAAGAATAATTTCAAATGGTTATTATGAAATAACTAATTGTAACTATCTTATTTTTGAGGGCTTTAAGGCATATATTTTTACTGGGTCGATGCTGTCATTATAAAAAATTATCAGTTATTTTATATTCTGTCTACTCAAATCATATGGAGTAGGAAATGGCAACCCACTCCACTGTTCTTGCCTGGAGGATTCCATGGGTCGAGGAGCTTGGCGGGCTACAGTAGATGGGGTCGCAGAGTCGGACATGACTGAGTGGCTGAGCACTACTCAAATCATAACATCAAGAAAGCAAGCGGGTTAAGTGAAAAACGGCAGTATTGCCAGGCGTCAGATGCTATGAGATCTCACTTTGTAAAGCGTTGTAACACTGTGGTCTAAAAGAACCACAGGATCCTGAATGGCTCCCCTGGTGGTTCAGTGGTAAGGAACCTGCCTGCCAACGAAAGACACATGGGTTTGATCTCTGAGCTGGAAAGCTTCCCTGGAGAAAGAAACTCAACCCAGTCCAGTATTCTTGCCTGGGAAATCCCAGGGACAGAGGAGACTGGCGCGTCGCAGCCCAGGGTTGCAAAGCATCAGACACAACTTAGCAAGGAGACAACAGCAAGGATGTTTGTCTCTGCCCCACACCATGTGGTGTCCCATCTGGGCAGAGTTCACGGGATGACGAGGAGCTGAAGTCACAGCTGGCTTCCCCACACGTGTCTGGCTGAGCAAGAACGCGCTGAGGGTGGGGTTCGGGTAGCAGCACCTTAGTCTTCAGGTGGCCCGTCCGCCTGGCGTGGGCTTTTGCAGCACATAGAGGTCTCCGGGTTGGTGTGCGTCTCACGTGGCAGCTCAGGGCTCCTAGAGCAAGTGCCCCGGACAGGCAGCGGCCGCACGACTCGCTGTGCCCGCGTCTGAGACGTAGCATAACGTCACGTCCAGGTTGCTCTAGGAGTCCAGGCCGCCCAGGCCTGCCCAGATGCCAGTGAGAGGACTCAGCTGCCAGCGCCCGAGGAAGCAATGTCAAAGGAAGCGCAGTTGTGCTTTCTTTTTCTTGAGATATAGCTGATGCCCAACATTATACAAAGTTCAGGCGTATAACAAAGTGAGTCACAGTTTTAGCTGTTGTTTAAATTTAAGTTATCATAAAATATTGACTGTGCTCCCTGTGTTGTCCACACGCCCTCGCGGCTCGCTTATTTTACACGCGGTGGTTTGTATCCCTATTCCCCTGCTCTAATCTTACTCCCGCCCCCTCTCCCCACTAGAAAACACTAGTTTGCTCTTTGTGAGTCGGTTTCTTTTCCGCTATATTCACTAGTTGGCTGTTATTTTTTAGGTTCCCTATATATGCGTGCACACACACACACACCTTCCTTATCCACCATCTGTCAGTAGATGTTTAGGCTGCTGCCATACTTGGCAACTGTCAATGCTGCCTGTGCGACATCGGGGCGCATGTTATCTGTTCAAAATAGTGTTTTCATTCTTTTCAAGTAAATGTCCGAGAGAGGGATTGCCAGGTAACATGGTGGCTCTATTTTTAGTTCTCTGAGAAGCCTCCACGTTGTTTTCCAGTGTCCACATCAGCTTACACTCCTACCAACAAGGGCTGCCTTTCCTCCACACTTTTGTACACTGATGTCTTAAAATATCACAAACAATAACTTTATACACATAAGCACGCACACTAATGCACAAAATCTTGATAACAAAAATAGTTCAATTACACCAGCAAAAATAATTATATTTTTAAAACTTGGAATATCAACTTTAAAAAAATTATAATGCTAAAAAAATGTTACAAAGACACAGAGGCTTTTAAAAATATCGTACTAGATAAAGATAGGTATTAAAGCTATTTATAAGAATCCAAATAATTTAATAAACCTTTGAGATTCCCTTCATCCATTCCTTGGGGAAGCATGAACTGTTAAATACATGATATTTTACATTATAATAATAAAANACAGAGGCTTTTAAAAATATTGTACTAGATAAAGATAGGTATTAAAGCTATTTATAAGAATCCAAAAAATTTAATAAACCTTTGAGATTCCCTTCATCCATTCCTTGGGGAAGCATGAACTGTTAAATACATGATATTTTACATTATAATAATAAAACAAATAATTTACAGTCTAAAATGATTTTAAGGCATTGCAACATGGACAGAACAAAAATACTTTAAAAATATATTTACACGAGCCAAATGTATTCCTTCTTTTGTTGCTGTTGCTGCTATTGTTTTCTTGCTGAAACATCTAACAGGAAAACACTTCCCTAGCTGTATAAGACGCTGGAACTCAACTTGGTACTCTATGACAGGCTGGAGGCGTGGGATGGGGTCAGCGGTGAGGTTCAGGCGGATGAGATGTTTATATACGCATGGTTGACTCATATTGTATGGAAGAAGTCAACGCAATATGGTAAACAATTATCCTTCAATTAAAAAAATACTTTGCTATAACATAAAAATAGTTTACACAATACTTTGCCTCAAACAGAAGTAAGTCATTTTGAAGATTTCCTGGATGATCTCAAAGTTATATAAGTTAAACAAGAATTCTTAGTTCACAATTTTCCTATTAATATTTCACAATATTTTCTAGGCTTTCTCAGCTGAAGTCTTTGGAACGCCATGCTTCTTCATTGCTAGGTCATGCAAGGCTATTCTGTGACCCCGTGAACTGTAGCCTGCCAGGCTCTTCTGTCCATGGGATTTCCCAGGCAAGAACACTGAAGTGGGTTTCCATTTCCTTCTCCAGGGGATATTCTCACCCCAGGAATCGAACCCACATCTCCTAGTTGGCAGGCAGATTTCTTTACCGCTGAGCTACCAGGGAGTTCCCTATTTCTAGGTAGGAGAAATTTATTTTAGAGGTTTTTCATGATAATATATATTGCCACGGGACTGGAAATCAACTAAAAGAAACACTGGGATGTCAGAGAAAAGACAGCCAAGCAGCCCACACTGACATCTGCCCGAGTCTGTGGGAATCCAGATCAGCGAGGACGCAGCAGAAGACGCTTCCTTTCCACTATCGCCAGGTATGCGCTTCCACGTCCAGACCCAAAGGTGCGACCCTGAACCAGACCACAGTGTGGACAGAGGGGCATCTTTCTCACACAGCCGCCGGGCTGCGCCTCGCTCGCTCGCACTGATGTTTCGACTTCTGTACCTCCATTTGCCTTGCTCCTCCTTCCACGCAAGTGGAGCCATACCTGACTGATGCTGGGTCTTTAATAAAATATTTGTTTTGAAACAACAACTACTTAAGTACTATTGAATACTATTGCATTTAATGGTTCTCTTTGGAGATTTCACTGTTGTTGTTTTTTTCTCCAAAATCATCTCTATTGCTAAGTTTATTTCACATACAACCTGAAAAGTCAAATATCTTTTTTGAAAAACAACGTTTTGGTCATTACAAGCCACCAATGATTCTTTCTCCCATGAAAAGCTTCCAGACTCAAAATTTGTCGACAGTGAAGAAGGATATGACCAGTGTCTGTGACAAGAGTTCTTTCCCCTTGAGCAGGAGTGACTTGGCCTGCAGAAAGGCTGATTTCTCGGGGGACTCCCGGCTTTGTGTCTCTGTGCCACTGTCTGCCTATTTTAGAAAGAGAACGTGAGGCAAGATTCCACTGAAACCCTGCGGTGCGGATTTTTGGTTTTGCTTTTTACAGTGTATGTTGGGGGTGGGGTGGAAATCAGTCTAATTTTTTTCCCACATGGGATACAACACTGAAACGCAATCTTCAGCTGAAAGCCCTGCCAGTCTCCTAAAACACAGTTCTTTAGCAAAGTTTAAGCTAGTGTTAAAACACTAAAGAGAGAAACTGCTTGTCTGTCCACTTCAGCTTTATTTTATGCCCATTTTGTATTGTTGTAGGGGCTGTAATTCATATTTCTGATACTATTTCTGATGTGTAAAATTTGTTGTCTTGTAACTATCTTATAAACAGTTCAACTGTAAATAAAAAATACTGTAGTGCAGCAGTTTAAAATACTAAAGCTTAGAAATCTAAATGTGAATTATTTCATAGCTAAAATATTCAGAGACTTATAGATTCAAGAGACAAAATTAACCTCAAAGGCCTTTTTTTTCTTTTGCAAATGAGGAAATAGGCCTGGAGAGTTACTGGACCTGGAAGTCCCAAGTCAGGACTTAGGTTCCACTCCAGCAAGCTGTGTTCCACACTACAGGTCACCCCTAGAATCTAGAACACCCCTGGTGGTCCAGTAACAGTGAGCCAGTTCGCCCTTCCTGGATCAGAAGGGTTTCCTGTTCCAGGGAAATGAATGATAAATGAGTGGATAGGAAAGAAGGGAGGAGGAAAGGGAAAGATGGGAGGAAGCGGAGGAAACTACAGAGACAAACTGACGCCAAAGAAGGAAGGAGGGAAGGCGAGAGGAGAGAGGAGGGCGTCTGTGCGGACAGCCGCGCAGGACGGTGGCATGATGGCCCATCTTGGGGCTGAATTTGTCCCAGAACAAACCCTCAGCAGTGCCTGGGAGAGTTGCGGCCTCCCAGAAAGTGACAGCGACCCTGTAGTGGGATTGGGCCTTCCCACTAGACACGGAACGTGAGTCCAACTCACCTGCCTCTCAGAGGGCACCCGGCTTCATGGCCCAGTACAGCCACAGGCAGGTGCCTGGGCAGTGTGGCGGGAGGCGGCTGAGGGGGAGCGTAGAGGGCTGAGGGCTTCTTCTGTCCTCCCCACTGTACTCATCGCTCGATGGGCAGCATCGCCTGGGTCAGCAGGGATGATGAGGGTCCCACAGCGCTTTGTACCCCACCCAATCTGGGTGTGCTCTCTTTTTATAGCGCTGTAACTACCTAGCTCCATATCTCTTCCCCACTAGACAGGTTACCTCCCCACGAGACTGGTTACTTCTTGAAACTGAGAGCCCGCTGTGTTCGTGTGTGTGTCCTGCACACCTGGCACAGGATCTGGTTTCCCAGTCGACGATAAAAATCTTCATTCAGTTAAACTGATATGCGTAGGCTTGTTTAAACAGGGGCAACCGGCTGTCCAGAACCACCCAAAACAAAATCTCAACAATACTTCTTTTAGGAGACATGGAGGAGTGGTGGTTTTGCTTCTTAGATTTGCTTCTCAGCAATCTATTTGTAGGGCTATTCCTGACCCCTCTTCAGTGGCTGGGCAGACTCATGGAGCTAGTTCTGTCCAATGAGGCATGAGCAGAAGCAGTAAGTGAAGGTCACTTCAAGGTCAAAGCATCTAACTGCGGTTGTGAGATACCCCTAATACCGAGAGCCAGCAACACTACCCCAGTGCTGGCTGCGCCATCCACCTGGATCTGGGGTTCAAGATGATACAAGCGGAAGCCCTTGCTAATCCACAACAGACATGAGACGCACACAGGGATAAATCTTTGTTGGTTTAAGCCGCTGAGATTTGGGGCTTGTCTATTACTCTATTATAACCCCACCTATACTAACCAATGGAAAAACGAGCAAAATCAAGATCTGTTCTCCCTACCCCGACTACCAAATCCTTTTAACACAGTAAGAACTATTAAACGAAAAGATCAACACAAGTGATCTGGAAGCAAAAGCAGAAAGTGAGAAGCCAGTACCTCAGGAGCGGGCCTGCACAGTCCACGTTCAGAGTGAGAAAAAGGTCTGTGCTGAGCCCTGGGCAGGCGCAGGGGCCCCCTGCTCACGTGTGTGCACGTGTGAGCCACACAGTGGCGAGGAACGGAGAGCCAGGAGCTGAAACCATGGTGAATGGCGCATTAACTTTTGGCAGAACAGAGGTAACGATAATGCTGAAAACTATAAGCATAAAAGCAATGAAGCTTCAAAAGAAGGCAATGAGGCAGAAAAGAGATTCAACAGTAGACTGAACGGCTCCCCCCGACCCGTGCAATGGCTATCCGGTATAAGGCTGTCTGGTGAAACTACACTGCAGAGGGCCCTACCTCTCTGTAGGCATTTCCCTTAACACTTGAGCACAGTTGTTATTACATTTGGAACATTTGAATTTGACCATCATTTTTAGGGCCTGAATTACTTCGTTTTAACTGAAGGGCATCTCAAGGTCTGGATGTGTTCAAATTTGTGTTTGCAAAGGCCCCACTGCCAAACTCAAAGCAAGTGCCGGGATGGGCTTTGTGCTGAGGCGAATCAGCAAGCGTTCACGCTGCCTTGGCGCTATATGCTCACTTTTAGGGATGCTTAATTTTTTCTGGTTATCGTTCAAAACTATAAGAAATAGAAAACACATAACGGGTAAAAATTAAAGCACTCAGTCTTATATTCAGAGGGGATCAATATGGTGACTGTTTTGAAAATCCAGACTCTTTCTGGCATCCCTATACATCTTATACATCTTTCTATCTATACGTCTTTGCGTGTCCGCAAAGAGTCGGACACAGCTGAGCGACTGAACTGAACTGAACTGATACATCATAATGTGATTTTAGTACTTAGGCCCCTTGCATTTTTCTTCACACAACATTTAATCATGAGAAATATTCTAGAAGATTAAATATATCCCTAAATATGTATGCAGTCATTGATTTCTCTGATATTTTTAAGGTTGATAACTTTTTTTATGATTATAAGTAATACTAGGATGAGCAGAAATACCTTCCACGTTTCTGATTATTTCACAGAAGAAGAATTAACAAAGGAAATGATGGATGTTATAGGAATCTTAAAGTACCAAACTTGGTTAATTGTCATAATCACCATGAAGTCTACCCTAATCTCTACTCCTATATGTTTATGAGAGTACCATTTCCTCACTCCTCCATACACAGAGAATTATACCCTTCAAATGTTTAACACTTTGACAAAAAATGACACTGCAGTGTTGTATTAATTTGCTTTAATTTTCTTGACTAATAGTAAACATAAAAATTACCTCACATGTTTAAAAATATTCTGCATTTCTTACATTTTGTTTGAACTTGTATGCCTATGTCATTTTTCTATTTATAGTATTAGTCTCATTTCTACTGGTTTTTAAGTTTCTTTTATACAGTTAGGCTATTAACCTTTTGCATATAGAATTTCAGAGTCAGGATATTTAGGGTCAGTAAGAGGAGTTATTATATGTGAAAGCTGTTTTTAAGCATAAAGTGCTATAGAATTATCGGGGTTTTTTTTTCTTTAGATTTTCAAATCTTGGATTTTGGATTTATTTTTCTTTTGACATTATTAGACCCTAACACTGAAAGTGAACATGAAAGAGGAGAGTGAAAAAGCTGGCTTAAAGCTCAACATTCAGAAAACTAAGATCATGGCGTCTGGTCCCATCACTTCANGTCCCAAGTCAGGACTTAGGTTCCACTCCAGCAAGCTGTGTTCCACACTACAGGTCACCCCTAGAATCTAGAACACCCCTGGTGGTCCAGTAACAGTGAGCCAGTTCGCCCTTCCTGGATCAGAAGGGTTTCCTGTTCCAGGGAAATGAATGATAAATGAGTGGATAGGAAAGAAGGGAGGAGGAAAGGGAAAGATGGGAGGAAGCGGAGGAAACTACAGAGACAAACTGACGCCAAAGAAGGAAGGAGGGAAGGCGAGAGGAGAGAGGAGGGCGTCTGTGCGGACAGCCGCGCAGGACGGTGGCATGATGGCCCATCTTGGGGCTGAATTTGTCCCAGAACAAACCCTCAGCAGTGCCTGGGAGAGTTGCGGCCTCCCAGAAAGTGACAGCGACCCTGTAGTGGGATTGGGCCTTCCCACTAGACACGGAACGTGAGTCCAACTCACCTGCCTCTCAGAGGGCACCCGGCTTCATGGCCCAGTACAGCCACAGGCAGGTGCCTGGGCAGTGTGGCGGGAGGCGGCTGAGGGGGAGCGTAGAGGGCTGAGGGCTTCTTNCTTCCCACTAGACACGGAACGTGAGTCCAACTCACCTGCCTCTCAGAGGGCACCCGGCTTCATGGCCCAGTACAGCCACAGGCAGGTGCCTGGGCAGTGTGGCGGGAGGCGGCTGAGGGGGAGCGTAGAGGGCTGAGGGCTTCTTCTGTCCTCCCCACTGTACTCATCGCTCGATGGGCAGCATCGCCTGGGTCAGCAGGGATGATGAGGGTCCCACAGCGCTTTGTACCCCACCCAATCTGGGTGTGCTCTCTTTTTATAGCGCTGTAACTACCTAGCTCCATATCTCTTCCCCACTAGACAGGTTACCTCCCCACGAGACTGGTTACTTCTTGAAACTGAGNACATGGGTTAGGGTGGACTCCAGGAGCTGGTATTGGACAGGGAGGCCTGGCGTGCTGCGGTTCATGGGGTCACAAGGAGTCAGACACAACCAAGCAACTGAACTGAACTGAACACAGAACTGGCATCATCTGAGCACACGATTCTGCATTCACAAATGCACACGTAACTGCACACACAGATAATTTTTGAGTTCCTGAGCATTAGTATTGTGATGTGTTGGTTACAAGCACCAGCTGTAGAGCGGATTTCCGAGGTGTCAGCCCCAGTTCTGGGCCCTGTTAGTTATGTAAACTGGAGCAAGTTATTTAGCCTCTCTAGGTCTCATCTATCTCATCTGCAGAATATCAGAATAATTTCTTAAACAAGTAACTGACCTCAAAGTATTGCTGTGAGGATTAAACAAGGCAGCTAGGTCACTAGTTAAACTAGATAGCTACTTTAATCAATTCTGAAAACTGAGGCCAGATATTTGGTGAATCCAGCTCTGCATGTTACATTTTACATGTCCATTCACTGAAGACAAGCCTTCTGATCTAGCTTATTTTGGAGTGAAACTAGGCATTTAAGGTGAAACACATCTCTGCCTCGAATTGCAACAGTTAATTAAATTTTTCTAGAGCACTCTGCAAAGAGATTGGTATTCATTATTTGCTCAACAATTATCTATTGCATACTTGTGCTGCTAGGCAGTATTTTAAGTTCCTCAGCTGTGAAGAAAACCAGTAAGGTCCCCGAGATAGGGAGTTTTCATTCCAGAGAGAATAGGTTTAAAAAAAAAAAAAATACAAATTCACCAACAAGCGAATTTCAGAGAGGAACCAAGGACGGAAAGAATGAGGCTGGAGAATGAACAGGAGAAGGGCTGTGGGGCCACCCCCAGCTGGTGGGGAGGGCAGACAGGAGGAGGAGGAGGCCCCGTGTCATCACAGTGACAGCGACCCATGACAGGGCGTCGTTTTGCCCCCAGGTTCACAAACAGGGTGATTAAGTTACTGAAACCACACTGCTGTTGCCCTAATAAAACACATATGCTCGTCTCTGATTGCAAGAAGAGACAGCTAAGGACAAAAACAAAAAAAAATCATCTGTGATCCTATGTGGGTGATGCTGTGTGTATATTTTCTGTCCTTTTTATGTGCATATAATTTGCACTTATATTTTTATAGATATAGAAATGTAAAATACAATATTTGTAACTTCTTTTCCACTGAGCAGTGTTTTTCCATGTCACTAATGAGCCTTCTGAAGCATCATCTCTAATAGCTCTGCAGTTTCATATTATATGGAACCATAATGATTTCTTTGTTTGTGCCATTCCAGCTTTTCATTGTTATAAACAATGCTGTGATAAACCTAATAACAATAATAGTAAAGTAATAACTAATATGTACTCAGGTGCTTATATATGGCATGCATTGTGCTAGGCAATTTATAACTCTTAACTAATTTAATGTGCACAATGGTTCTGCAAAACAGGGACAATGACAAGCCTCCCTTCAGAAACTGAGGAAGCTCTGACAGAAAAAAGTTAAATAATTTGCTCAAGGTCGCACATCCAGTAAATTGCAGAGCTAGGACTTGAATTTCTGGTCCCAGCCAGAGCAAAACAATCAGTGAGCTTTATCCCTGCCCCTGATGGTATTTCTACAGGTTTAGAGATAACTCTTAGTCCACATCAGGATTATTTCTTTAGATTAAATATTTAGAAGTAAAACTGCTCAGAATCTAATCCAGATCTAATGCTTCCACACAGAAAACACAGTTCCTCTCGTCCAAAGCTAATGCCCACCCCAGGCACCCCAGTGGGACATCCGAGACTGTGCTTCAGGTCACACACCCATCACAGACTGCAGGGAACAGAGAAACGGAACAAACACTAGTCTAACCAGAGGGATTTCGGCTCGTGAGGCCCTTCCCGCCCTTGGTCCCCTTCAGAGCCTCTGCCAAGGAAAGGTTAGAAAAGGCTGGAAGGTCTACCTGTGTTCATTCATCCATGATTCCCCAAAGAATCATCTTCACACATATCCCCATCGTGTAAACAAAAGAAAGGGAGCAATCCCACTCCTAGGCATATATCCAGAGAGAACCATAATTTCAAAGGATACACGCACCTCCGTGTTCTCTATATCTGTTTACAATAGCCAGGACATGGAAGCAACCTAAATGTCCATCAACAGAGGGGCGGATAAAGAAGCTATAGTTAGTACATGCAGCTACACACCCACACACCCACACACACACCATGAGATGTTACTCAGCCATTAAAAAGAACAAGATAATGCTATTTGCAGCAGCATGGATAGACTTAGAGATTGTCATACTGAGTGAAATGTCAGACACAGAAAGACAAATATCATATGATATTGCTTGTATGTGGAATCTAAGAAGAAGAGGGTATGAATGAACTTATTTATGAAACAAGTAGTTACAAATGTAGAAAACAAGCTTATGTTTACCAGGGGGTAGAGGAAGGGATACACTGGATACGCTGACACATATGTCCTACTGTCTATAAAATAGGCAACTAGTAAGAACCTACAGCAAAACAGAGAACTCTGCTCAGCATTCTGCAATGACAGGTAGGCTCCGTCCAGGAAAAGAACCTAAAAACGAGTGGATGTAGGCATATGCATAACTGATTCACTTTGCTGCACCCTTGAAACTGACACAACACAGTTAATCAACTACACTCCGAAAAATTTAAAAAGAGACAAAGGCAGAGAGAAGGCATCCGTGGTTTTGAGCTCGAGAGGCAGAAGTTTCTCGTGATGGCCCGGTGCGTCTCCTACGGTGGACGCAGCAGCCGTGTGACCCCCTCTACTTCTTCTTGTTTCTCTGTGTGGCTCCATGAGGCCACACAGAAAGAGTCAGGAAGCAGGTCAGTGGACCACACTCAGGGGTCTAAAGAGGCCCCGTGAGCTCATCCTGCCGATGGAGACACACCTGGTAGAAACTTCCAGGAGATGCGAGCTGGCGTTAACCCCAAATCATGACTCGCTGGATACAATTTTATCTCATTTTTCAAAAAGTTTTTTTTTTTTT
>SJYW01012019.1:70616-94193 GCA_006410735.1 Raphicerus campestris | reverse complement strand
TCCTTTAGAATGGATTGGCTGGATCTCCCTGCAGTCCAAGGGACTCTCAAGAGTCTTCTCCAATACCACAGTTCAAAAGCATCAATTCTCGGGTGGTCAGCTTTCTTCACAGTCCAACTCTCACATCCACACATGACCACTGGAAAAATCGTAACCTTGACTAAACAGACCTTTGTTGGCAAAGTAATGTCTCTGCTTTTGAATATTCTCTCTAGGTTGGTCATAACTTTCCTTCCAAGGAGTAAGTGTCTTTTAATTTCATGGCTGCAATCACCATCTGCAGTGATTTTGGAGCCCCCAGAAATAAAGTCTGACACCGTTTCCACTGTTTCCCCATCTATTTCCCATGAAGTGATGGGACCAGATGCCATGATCTTCGTTTTCTGAATGTTGAGCTTTAAGCCAACTTTTTCACTCTCCTCTTTCACTTTCATCAAGAGGCTTTTTAGCTCCTCTTCACTTTCTGCCATAACGCTGGTGTCATCTGCATGTCTGAGGTTATTGATATTTCTCCCGGCAATCTTGATTCCAGCTTGTGCTTCTTCCAGCCCAGCGTTTCTCATGATGTACTCTGCACAGAAGTTAAATAAGCAGGGTGACAACAGCCTTGACGTACACCATTTCCTATTGGGAACCAGTCTGTTTTTCCATGTCCAGTTCTAACTGCTGCTTCCTGACCTGCATACAGATTTCTCAAGAGGCAGGTCAGGTGGTCTGGTATTCTCATCGCTCTCAGAATTTTCCACAGTTTATTGTGATCCACACAGTCAAAGGCTTTGGCATAGTCAATAAAACAGAAATATATTTTTTTCTGGAACTCTCTTGCTTTTTCCATGATCCAGTGGATGTTGGCAATTTGATCTCTGGTTCCTCTGCCTTTTCTAAAACCACCTTGAACACCTGGAAGTTCATGGTTCACGTATTGCTGAAGCCTGGCTTGGAGAATTTTGAGGATTACTTTACTAGCATGCGCGATGACTGTGGTTGAGCGGCAGTTTGAGCATTCTTTGGCATTGCCTTTCTTTGGGATTGGAAGGAAAATTGACCTTTGCCAGTCCTGTGGCCACTGCTGAGTTTTCCAAATTTGCTGGCATGTTGAGTGCAGCACTTTCATAGCATCATCTTTCAGGATCTGAAATAGCTCAAGTGGAATTCAATCACCTCCACCATTAGAGGTTACAAAACTTGCTCAGTTTTACACAGAAAAATTAGATAATGTTAGAAAACCAATTTCTTCATGATACTTATAATAAAAAGGAATTCCAGAGAGGAAAGCTGTTTCTTCATGTTCATAACCTAGCCGGCAGACCCGCTTCTGCCCCAACCTGGGTATCAACCAACCAAACAAATAGGAAATGCTCTTTATTAGCTGGCATGAGCTCATTCGCACTAACACCACCCAAAGCTGTCTTTCAATACGTCGTCTAAAGCCTGAGGGGGTCTGCAGGAGCCTACCTCGTTCGTGTGGCTGGTCAAAGGGTGCTCCAGCTCCTAAACATATGGGCCTCTCTACAGAGATTAGGGCACCACTGTCCGCAGAGATAGCAGTAACTCAAAAGAAAGACAGGCACAGAGACAGGAGTGGAGAGAAATCCCAAGATGAAATTATATTTTTATAACTTAATTTGGGAAGTGATATACTATCATTTAAGCCACATGATATTGGTCCCATGAGAAGGCTGCAAAGACGGGAGACTACCAGGCAGGCTTCCTTTGTTTTCTTGGAAAAATATTTCTTAGTGACAGTGTTCTACTGGCTTTGAGATTCTATTGGTGCTGATGTGATGTCCACTCTATGGAAAAAGTTACATCATTTGGTTGAATTTTAAGAATTTTTAAAAAATCTTTTATAATTTATTATTCTTTTCTATGAGTGTTTTAACATTTGTAAACACTAGGTTTTATAATATGTTAGAAAACCTGAGTGACACCCCCCCAATTGCTCATTTATTTGTTCAACAAATATTTTCTAAAAGTCTGTCTAGTCAAAGCTATGTTTTTTCCAGTAGTCATGTATGGATATGAGAGTTGGACTATAAAGAAAGCTGAGTGCTGAAGAATTGATGCTTTGGCTCTGTGGAGTTGGAGAAGAGTCTTGAGAGCCCCTTGGACTGCAAGGAGATCACATCAGTCAATCCTAAAGGAAATTAGTCCCAAATATTCACTGGAAGGACTGATGGTGAAGCTGAAGGTCCAATACTTTGTTCACCTGATGTGAAGAACTGACTCATTGGAAAAGACTGTGATGCTTGCAAAGATTGAAGGCAGGAGGAGAAGGGGACGGCAGAGGATGAGATGGTTGGATGGCATCACTGACTCCATGGACATGAGTGTGAGCGAGCCCTGACCGTTGGTGAGGAACAGGGAGGCCTGGCGTCCTGCAGTCCATGAGTTTGCAAAGAGTAGGAGAGGACTGGGCAAGTGGACAGCAACAAGGAGGTGGAGCTGGTGGCAAAGATCCTGCCTGCTGTGCAGGAGACGTAAGTGATGCGGGCTCGATCCCAGGTCAGGAAGATACCCTGCAGAAGGAAATGGCAACCCACTCCAGTGTTCTTGCCTGGACAGTCCCATGGACAGAGGAGCCTGGTGGGCCACAGTTATAGGATCACAAAGAGTCGGACACAACTGAAGGTCTTAGCACAGTAGACGAAATATTAGGATATTCTTTAGGAAATTTTGCTAAACTAATAGGTTCCAGCCTGCATGCAAGACATTATCTGGGCAAAGGACCTGGGTTAAGGGTATTGTCCAAAGACAAGCTCAGATGCAAGAGTCATTTACTCTCATTCCTTCATTTTACAGATGAGAGAATTGAATATCCACGTGACTGACCAGGGAGGGCCCTGTGGATTGCAAAGGTACTACCGTTATCGAGCGAGCATTCAGGGTCTGTGCAGCCCTGGTCCAGAGGCCAGAGGCAGGCCCACAGGCATTAGGGCCGGAGTCAGTATGCTGAGGCTGAATTACTCCAGAGGGAGCGTGCAGGGTGAAGCTAGCTTAGTCACACACAGCTCAGTCCAGCAGGTTGTTGGGTGGATCCTGGATCAACCAAAGTAGAGGGAATAAGGGTAAGCAGAGGGTCTTTGGGGTGTTTCCTGGTAGACACCTCTATGAATCCTCATTTAACAGTCTGGGTTTTCTCCCCTCCAGAAGACACCATGGCACATCTACTCTGCAATGCAGTGATTTTTATATCTGGAAGCAAGAGGAAGCTTAGGTTTGAAAGCCAAAGTCTCCCTTGGAAACAAGCTGAACGTCTCCATGCACCACAGCCCTGGCGTGCAGTCATTTAGGCCTGGCACTCATGCGGGAAAACAGCACGTGCTGTCAAGAGCAGGGGAGCAAACGGCCTCTGTTGCCATCTGCTGCCGACAGGAAAACTCACTTGTGGGGGCGCCGTGCCAGGGCGGCTGACCTGCAGCACCTGCGTGAGCCCAGCCCACCCTGAAACACTCCCGGCTGGCGGAGCAGCTGCGAGCGGGTGCGGGAAGCTGTGGGCTGATGCCAGGTCGCTCTCCATAAGCCTGAAGCAGCTGTGCCATGCCTGGTGCCCTACCATTCCTGGGAGTGGAGCTCTATATTTTCCCCATTTCTTCTTCACCCTTTATGGTTAAAAAATTAAAATAAAAAAAACCCTCTGAGACTTAGAGACTAAAGAGTAACAAGGACAGCAAAACTCGTTTGCCAGCGTTGACGCTGGATCACGGTTTATTCCCTAATGTTTCCAGGCATAGCTTCTCAAAATAATGGCAAGATAGACATTAAATGATGTTTTCCCTTCAGCTGTTTCTTCCTGCTGGCATGATCTCAGTTGCATTTTGTTTCCTGAAATCTCCAATGACTTTTTTCCAAAGTTAGGGTCCATGGTGTGTGACAGGCAGGACTGCACTGGGCTGACCTGTTGAGATCACCATATTTTTATACTGTGCCTTGTCCTTTGAGCTGAAAAAAAAGGAAAGGAAAATGCTATATACCATTCAGATTTTGAGAAAAAGTGAGGATAAATATGGTGAACTTTTGGGTTTGCATCATACAAAATGAAACACTCCATAGACTATGTTATTTCAGGGAAATTCCTAAAAGGTCAGAGTCAAAACTGATGAAATGCATAAGAGACAGAGTCAGGAAATGCATCAGAGACATAAAGGGGATATCACTGTGCCTGTCTGTGCTGCTGTGTGTAACTAACTAAGCTAGGACATTTGGTGAGTTTCCTGCAATCAAGTCAGCCGTCCCTTCCGGTCTGGAGCACTGCTATCAAGATTCTTTGCAAGAGTCCTGCCTCACAGTGCCACAGTGCTTTCCCAGTATGCATGTAAGGGAGGAACTGCTGGCATACTGCCCAGCGCGGTGTCAGAGGGCTTCACAGGATGGCTGCACTGGCGTTCGCTCCCGCTGCAGTGCATGAGGGTTCTTATTCCTCTTCATTCTCAGCAGCACAGAGCACTGTCACCCTTTTCATGTTATTTTCAAGCTGGCAGGTAGTCTGGGCAACTAGTTTTAATTGCATGCTCCTGATTATTAAAGAGATTGTGCACATTTTAATATAATTCTGACCATTTGAATTTCCTACTTTCTGAAGTGTCTGTTAAAGTCTTTTTCAAATTTTTCTGGTGGATGGTACATATTTTCCTGTGAACTTATATATGCAGGTCAGGAAGCAACAGTTAGAACTACACATGAAACAACAGACTGGTTCCAAATAGGAAAAGGNGGCTTGAGTCCTCTTCCTGAGAAGAGTTTCTGGGGGTGTTCTCATTGATTTGATCTTTTAGGTTATTGGGGATCAGCCCGAGAATGGTCCATGGACCACATCTGTTCTTGTAACAGTCACCCACGTTTGTTTACATATTGACAATAGCTGACTTTTCTCTGCTGTGGCAGAGTTGAGTGGACTTGCGTAGACTACCAGAGCAGAATTTCTAGAGACTAAACGGCTGATGAAGCCTCAAATATTGACTGCCTGGAGCTTTGCAGAGCAAGCTTGCCGACTGCTGAACTTGGCATTCACTTAAGACACATTTATTGAGTGTGTAAGGTTTTACTATGTGGTTGATGCCATAGATTTAAGTCTAAACAATGTAATCCTTTCTCTTAATAGTCTTTCTCTTAATAGTGGGAAAGACAGACACATCAGCAATATCTTAACCATAAAATAAAGAAAAAGGCTCTCAGCATGAATTTAGTAGACAGTAAGTATAGAATGAGGAACACACAGCTGCTGGGAGGGCTAGAGGTGGTTTAGAAGAGGGCTTCATGAGGAGGCAGTCTGAATTTCTGACTTGCAGGATCAGGAGGGCTTATCCAGGCAGAGGACGGGTGCTCGTTCCTGGAAGGAGGCGGTGCGTGAGCAGACGCACAACTGGGGGCGGCAGGACTTCTCTGGGAAACAGCAGACAGCGCAGTTCAGCTGAAGCTGGAGTCCTGAGGGGCGGCCGCCAGCTGAAAAGGCCTGCAGAATGTGGAGCTGAGTTCTTCAGATGGTGTAGTGGAGAGTGAGCAGGGGCCAGGGCACAGGACCAGAAGCTGTCGTCTTGATGCTTCAGTCGCATCCGACTCTTTCTGACCCCATGGGCTGTGGCCTGCCAGGCCCCTCTGTCCATGGGACTCTCCGGGCAGGAACACTGGAGTGGGTTGCCATGCCTTCCTCCAGGGGATATACCTGACCCAGGGGCAGAACCCACATCTCTTACATCTCCTGTATCAGGCAGGTAGTGCCACCTGGAAAACTCCTGGTTTATCTTGCTTGTGCAGATATTTATATGTATACGCATCTTTCACCCCTTCTCTAGCTTGGCTATAAACTTCTCTATTTTCTTGGGAAGCTCTTCTCTTTGGGGAAAGCAGAAGGAGAAAAATCTCCCATCAGGTGGAAACACTATTACTTCACTTCAAGTTGACATGATTTTTTTTTTTAAGAGGATTTGGAAGGGTTGCCTTTCTTTACTCTTTATTGCAAGGAAAAGGCAAGAATCATCTCCTGTTTACATCAGTAAGGACCCACACAGGGTAGGAATCCTAACAATTTTTCATGATTATAATAAGATGGAAGGAAATTATCTACTGGAAATATTAGATCTAGTGGCAAGATAATTTCCATCCATTGCCTGTTTTCCTAGTGCCTGTCAGAGCNTTTACGTCAGTAAGGACCCACACAGGGTAGGAATCCTAACAATTTTTCATGATTATAATAAGATGGAAGGAAATTATCTACTGGAAATATTAGATCTAGTGGCAAGATAATTTCCATCCATTGCCTGTTTTCCTAGTGCCTGTCAGAGCTTTTTGATACTTGAAATTAATTTGTCTTCACTAGATATAGGAATTAAGCAAACTGAATAAAAAGAATAGCTTTTTCTTTGTTGTGAAAACGACTCCAACTCTGTTTAATTAAAATATATTGTTAGTAGATAACACTAAGGGAGATTAACATAGCCAGTCAATTTGTTTTCCCTCCATCAGAAATAATGTTTCTGAACTTCTTTCTATTTATCTTTGTTCAGCTTCAAATCCCTCTCATTCCCCTTTGAAGTCCTAAAAAAAAAGCATTGCCTGCACACATCAGGACTGATAAATATTCTCCCAAATCCCTGGTCAACTGCATTATCCAGACATTACCGATAACTAGCAGTTACATAGAGCTTTCAGCATAAAAAGAACCTTTAACCTAGATTATCTCATTTTACCTTTGAAATTCTGCAAGGTAGATTCTGCCTTGATCATCTCACAAGTTGGAAATGGAGGTTTTGTGAAGTTCACTGTTCCTTTCAAGATCTCATTTTAGTAAGTGGCAGAGCTCAGAACCACAACGCTGACTTCAGAGTCTGTGATTTTTAATTCCTCCTAGTGATTCTTCTCTTGCTGACGTGACACACAGATGTAATGAAAGGCATCAGAAGCAATGGCATCTTGCCATCAGAGCCGGTCCACGGGGAAGGACAGCGTCTCAGATGGAATTCTGTGTTGAGCACCTGTGCTCACTCACACGGAAGATTCACTGTGGGGATTTTCGCTCTTTCTGGCTTCAGTGAACTCCGCAGGCCACACACGGCCCACATCAGAGAGCACAGCCTCTGCACCACGGCCAGCACTCCAGCTCACTCACGTGGTTCCCTCCTCTCCTTCCTGCATGCTGCACTCTGACTGTATACTCGCAAAGTATTAGGTCTCCTTGGGTATTTTTTTTTTAAGCATTATTTTTTCAAATTCTTCTCCCACGTAGGTTATTGCTGAGTATTGAGCAGAGTTCCTGTGCTATACATTAGGTTCTTATTGGTTATCCATTTTAAGTATAGCAGTGTATACATCGTTAATCCCAAAGTCCCATTCTCTCCCTCCTGCCCTTTCCCCCGAGTAACCATGAGTTTGTTCTCTAAGCCTGCGACTCTATTTCTGTTCTGTAAGTAAGTTCATTTATATCACTTTTTTAGGTTCTGCGTATAAGCAACATTGTGTAATATTTGCCTTTCTCTGTCTGACTTATTTCACTCAGTATGACAATCTCCAGGCCCATCCATGTTGCTGTAAATGGCATTATTTCATTCTTTTTCAATGGGTGAGTAATATTCCATTGTGCATATGTACTAATCATCTTTATCCATTCATTTTTCAGTGGACATTTTCATTGTTTCCATGTCTTGGGTCTTGTAAACAGCATTGCAATGAACACCGGGTGTATGTATCCTTTTGAACCATATTTTTCTCTGGATGTATGCTGATGAGTGGTATTGTGGGATCATATATAGCAAATTTTGTTTCCTAAAAAGCTTCTTGATGAAAGTGAAAGAGGAGAGTGAAAAAGTTGGCTTAAAGCTCAACATTCAGGAAACTAAGATCATGGCATCTGGTCCCATCACTTCATGGGAAATAGATGGGGAAACAGTGAAAACAGTGAAAACTTTATTTTGGGGGGGGGCTCCAAAATCACTGCAGATGGTGATTGCAGCCATGAAATTAAAAGACGCTTACTCCTTGGAAGGAAAGTTATGACCAACCTGGATAGCATGTTGAAAAGCAGATATTACTTTGCCAACAAAGATCCATCTAGTCAAGGCTATGGTTTTTCCAGTGGTCATGTATAGATGTGAGAGTTGGACTGTGAAGAAAGCTGAGTGCTGAAGAATTGATGGTTTTGAACTGTGGTGTTGGAGAAGACTCTTGAGAGTCCCTTGGACAGCAAGAAGATCCAACCAGTCCATCCTAAAGGAGATCAGTCCTGGGTGTTCATTGGAAGGACTGATGCTGAAGCTGAAACTCCAATTCTTTGGCCACCTCATGTGAAGAGTTGACTCACTGGAAAAGATCCTGATGCTGGGAGGGATTGGGGGCAGGAGGAGAAGGGGATGACAGAGGGTGAGATGGCTGGATGGCATCACCGAGTCTATGTCCATGAGTCTGAGTGAACCCTAGGAGTTAGTGATGGACAGGGTGGCCTGGCGTGCTGTGATTCATGGGGTCGCAAGGAGTCGAACACGACTGTTCGACTGAACATAAGGAACCTTCATATTGTTCATTGGCTGCACCAATTTACATTCTCCTTGGGTTTTTTTTCTTAAATGACCTCTATAGGCTTGCCTTACCAANCACGGGGAAGGACAGCGTCTCAGATGGAATTCTGTGTTGAGCACCTGTGCTCACGCACACGGAAGATTCACTGTGGGGATTTTCGCTCTTTCTGGCTTCAGTGAACTCCGCAGGCCACACACGGCCCACATCAGAGAGCACAGCCTCTGCACCACGGCCAGCACTCCAGCTCACTCGCGTGGTTCCCTCCTCTCCTTCCTGCATGCTTCACTCTGACTATATACTTGCAAAGTATTAGGTCTCCTTGGGTATTTTTTTTTAAGCATTATTTTTTCAAATTCTTCTCCCACGTAGGTTATTGCTGAGTATTGAGCAGAGTTCCTGTGCTATACATTAGGTTCTTATTGGTTATCCATTTTAAGTATAGCAGTGTATACATCGTTAATCCCAAAGTCCCATTCTCTCCCTCCTGCCCTTTCCCCCGAGTAACCATGAGTTTGTTCTCTAAGCCTGCGACTCTATTTCTGTTCTGTAAGTAAGTTCATTTATATCACTTTTTTAGGTTCTGCGTATAAGCAACATTGTGTAATATTTGCCTTTCTCTGTCTGACTTATTTCACTCAGTATGACAATCTCCAGGCCCATCCATGTTGCTGTAAATGGCATTATTTCATTCTTTTTCAATGGGTGAGTAATATTCCATTGTGCATATGTACTAATCATCTTTATCCATTCATTTTTCAGTGGACATTTTCATTGTTTCCATGTCTTGGGTCTTGTAAACAGCATTGCAATGAACACCGGGTGTATGTATCCTTTTGAACCATATTTTTCTCTGGATGTATGCTGATGAGTGGTATTGTGGGATCATATATAGCAAATTTTGTTTCCTAAAAAGCTTCTTGATGAAAGTGAAAGAGGAGAGTGAAAAAGTTGGCTTAAAGCTCAACATTCAGGAAACTAAGATCATGGCATCTGGTCCCATCACTTCATGGGAAATAGATGGGGAAACAGTGAAAACAGTGAAAACTTTATTTTGGGGGGGGGCTCCAAAATCACTGCAGATGGTGATTGCAGCCATGAAATTAAAAGACGCTTACTCCTTGGAAGGAAAGTTATGACCAACCTGGATAGCATGTTGAAAAGCAGATATTACTTTGCCAACAAAGGTCCATCTAGTCAAGGCTATGGTTTTTCCAGTGGTCATGTATAGATGTGAGAGTTGGACTGTGAAGAAAGCTGAGTGCTGAAGAATTGATGGTTTTGAACTGTGGTGTTGGAGAAGACTCTTGAGAGTCCCTTGGACAGCAAGAAGATCCAACCAGTCCATCCTAAAGGAGATCAGTCCTGGGTGTTCATTGGAAGGACTGATGCTGAAGCTGAAACTCCAATTCTTTGGCCACCTCATGTGAAGAGTTGACTCACTGGAAAAGATCCTGATGCTGGGAGGGATTGGGGGCAGGAGGAGAAGGGGATGACAGAGGGTGAGATGGCTGGATGGCATCACCGAGTCTATGTCCATGAGTCTGAGTGAACCCTAGGAGTTAGTGATGGACAGGGTGGCCTGGCGTGCTGTGATTCATGGGGTCGCAAGGAGTCGAACACGACTGTTCGACTGAACATAAGGAACCTTCATATTGTTCATTGGCTGCACCAATTTACATTCTCCTTGGGTTTTTTTTCTTAAATGACCTCTATAGGCTTGCCTTACCAAGGCAAAAATTGCAATTAATTCAAGTAAGTTTTGGGGGCCCTTATGGTGCATTAGCACCATCTTCCCAGGTGGCGCCAGTGGTAAAGAATCCGCTTGCAAATGCAAGAGCTGCAGGAGACACAGGTTCCATCTCTGGGTTGGGAAGCTCCCCTGGAGGAGGAAACGGCAACCCACTCCAGTATTCTTCCCTGGGAAATCCCATGGATGGAGGAGCCTGGTGGGCTACAGTCCATGGGGTCGCAAAGAGTTGGCCAGAACTGAGCAACTAAACAAAGAACCACACAGTGTGTCCAAAGCTCTGAAAGCGCCTCAGCGAGAGGGCCATGCGGAGCAGTAGACTCACGCTGGACCCCTGTTTCTAGGAGACTCTCGTCTCAGGTGCGTTCTTGGTCCTGGATGCGCCAGCCAGCCTTGGTCTGCGGCAGCCCACGCTCCGTGACAGTGCTGGTGCTGACTCCCGTGGGAAGGCTTCGTGCAGTTGCAGTCTGACCACTGCCAGAGGGTTTTCAGATGGCTTCTAGTGAGTATCCTTTGGCTTTGGGGAAGGAGGGTCAGGCTGTGCAAAGGGATGCAGATGAAATAGTCTCTTCCTTTGTGTCTTTTCCTTTAGGTCTGTCCATCCTGACTTGGTAGCTCGGTGGTTCCCAGGTGCTCCTTTATAGACTAATGTTGACCTGTGATCACATTGTCCAAATTTTGGCTAAATAAGGAAAATGTGTTTATAAACTGTGCTTATATGTTTTCTTTTAGGAAATTACATGTGGTGATCAGTGACATGTTGAAAGAAAAATAATTGCTTAGCAAAATAGTGCTTAGCAATCTTTTGTGGATGCATACAGCTTTGTGGGCGCTGCATCTCACCCACTAAATTCAGCAGTCTGGGTAGTGCTGCTCGAGCCTGCCTCAGTGTAGACTCAGTGACCTGGACAACCGTCTGTGCCCTAGGATCCAGGGCCTATACACGTGCTAGTGACCGTTTCCATCCTTGCTGACTCGAGTTACTTTCAGACAGTATAGGTATGTCGGAATGCTGAGAATTACAGGCTAACTCAAAGTGGTGTTACTTACACAACAGTCTATGTACATGGCACCCGTGGAGGGGAGCAGCGCCCTGCTTACCCAGCCTTGAGTGGCAGCCTGGACATCGTCTGGGGCATCGTGACCCCAGTGTGACTTCCGTCTTTCCCACGGTCGGCCACTTCTGCTTGTTCCCTTTTTGCACCTGTTCTTTCTATGGCCACGTTATTCCTATGACTCATTTGGAACACAGTGTTTGTACCAGATTCCAAAGTTGACCTGAGACTTTGTGACCAAGAAGAGGAGATTTGGAATGCAGTGTTGGGCATGATATTCACACTGTCTATTTTTGAAGTGTAGAAAGAGGGCAGAATGCAGAGTGAAGAGAACTCGGCTTGAGGATTCCTAATTGTGTGACCTTGAGCAAGGAACTTCTTGAGATTTCTAATTCACTCAGATGCAGAATAGAGATAGTAACGTGCAAGTTGTAATTAATTTTTTTGGTGAAGGTGAAGATTAAATGTAGAATGTAGATAAATAAATGTAGATAATAAATGTAGAATGTTTGAAGTAGGCACGGATTAGCCGCAAATTTTAACTGCTCAAAACATGGAAGTTAGCTCATCAGCTTTTTCATCTTGTTACTGAAGCTGTGTTACTAGAAACATTAAAATTGTTGTGACTTCTTTGTAATTCCACTCGTATTATGCAGTGTCTCCCTGTGCATATCTGATAATTTCCTTTTCTTTGAAGCCTGGTATTGGTACTGCCATGCAGCGTTCTTTGCTTGGTGTTTTTGTGGTGTATTTTTTCCATTCTTTGCTTCTAATGCATTTTATTAGTATATTTGAATGATTTTCTGGTAGGAAACACATGTGTGGGCTGTTAAAGATCTGTTCTGGTGATTTGTTTTAGTGTTTGTGTTTTTGAAGATCACATTTTAAAAATTAATTTTTATTGAATTTAGCTGCTTTGCAATGCTGTGTTACTGTCTACTGCACAGCAAAGTGAATCCGCTGTGTGCATGCACATGTCCCCTCTTTTCTGGATTTCCCTCCTGTTTAGGTCACCACAGAGCACTGAGTACAGTTCTTTGAGCCACATAGTATTTCTCATTAGTCATCTGTTTTATACATAGCAGCGTGTATATGTCAATCCCAATCTCTTAATGGGCATATTTAAACCATTTATAGTTAATGCAATTTCTGTTATGTTAGGATTTAAGTCTATCACTTTATTATTTATTTTTTCTCTTTTTCTCTTTTCCCATCTTAC
Organism: Raphicerus campestris; assembly: GCA_006410735.1. Taxonomy (NCBI): domain Eukaryota; kingdom Metazoa; phylum Chordata; class Mammalia; order Artiodactyla; family Bovidae; genus Raphicerus; species Raphicerus campestris. The sequence goes on along the minus strand of SJYW01012019.1, from coordinate 81,664 downwards.
TTGAATAATTTTTAGCATGACTGACTTCCCTTTCCCGTTTCACTCTCATGCATTGGAGGAGGAAATGGCACCCACTCCAGTGTTCTTGCCTGGAGACTCGCAGGGACGGGGGGCCTGGCGGGCTGCCGTCTGTGGGGTCACAGAGTTGGGCATGACTGAGCGACTCAGCAGCGGCAGCAGCACCTGTAGAGTGCAGTTTTCTTTAGTGTATATTTTTTGCAATTTTTGAAAATGGTTTTCACAGTGGTTAATCTAGAAATCACCTTATCGTTTCCTTCAGAGACATACTAATATATATACCTAAAGTTTAAGTCAGCAGCTACCTCAAATTTGCCTTATATTTCCCAGCCTTCCTCTTGGGTTCTAGGAAGAAAGGATACACAGTCAGAGATACTCATAAATCTTCTCCTCAAAAGTATAAACTGTAAACCCAAGTGCATGTGTTAAATTATAAAAATAATATAGTGTTAAAAAATTGAAATTTCTTATTACTACTTGTACATACTTTGATTTTACTTTTTCTATATGTGAAATTATATTAGAGATTCTTATTTTTAATAGCATTTTTTAATTACTGCATTTTGAGTGTTCAAGAGCCTGAGCACTGATAGGCTTATTGACCAAATTTTAGAAACTGTGACAGCTCAGGGAACAGAGCTTATTTCCCTCCAAACACAAACTTATTCAGAGTCAGAAGTAATCTCTCCTGAGCTGTGTTGCAATTATTTATTTGCTTTTAAACATATTGCTGCCGCATACTCACGTCTTCCTAAACAAAGTAGTTCTGTTTTGCCTGATTTTAAATCTCATGCAAGTGGAAGAGAACGTGCATATTCTTTTGGGTCTTCCCACTTGGTGTAATGTGATGGTGGGGAAATTCACTCATGTGACTTTTAGTTCAGTTCAGCCGCTCAGTCATGTATGACTCTGCGACCCCATGAACTGCTGCACTCCAGGCCTCCTTGTCCATCATCAACTCCTAGAGTTCACCCAAACTCATGTCCATTGAATTGGTGATGCCATCCAGCCATCTCATCCTCTGTCGTCCCCTTCTTCTCCTGCCTACAATCCCTCCCAGCATCAGGGTCTTTTCCAATGAGTCAATTCTTTGCATCAGGTGGCCAAAGTATTGGAGTTTTAGCTTTAGCATCAGTCCTTCCAATGAACACCCAGGACTGATCTCCTTTACAATGGACTAGTTGGATCTCCTTGCAATCCAAGGGACTCACAAGAGTCTTCTCCAACACCACAGTTCAAAAGCATCAATTCTTCAGTGCTCAGCTTTCTTCACAGTCCAGCTCTCACATCTGTACACGACCACTGGACTAGATGGAACTTTGTTGGCAAAGTAATGTCTCTGCTTTTGAATATGCTATCTAGGTTGGCCATAACTTTCCTTCCAAGGAGTAAGCATCTTTTAATTTCATGGTTGCAGTCACCATCTGCAGTGATTTTGGAGCCCCCCAAAATAAAGTTTTCACTGTTTCCACTGTTTCCCCTTCTATTTCCCATGAAGTGATGGGACCAGATGCCATGATCTTCATTTTCTGAATGTTGAGCTTTAAGCCAACTTTTTCACTCTCCTCTTTCACTTTCATCAAGAAGCTCTTTAGTTCTTCTTTGCTTTCTGCCATAAGGGTGGTGTCATCTGGATATCTGAGGTTACTGATATTTCTCCCGGCAATCTTGATTCCAGCTTGTGCTTCTTCCAGCCAAGTGTTTCTCATGATGTACTCTGCATAGAAGTTAAATAAGCAGGGTGACAAATTCAGCCTTGACGTACACCTTTTCCTATTTGGAACCAGTCTGTTGTTTCATGTGTAGTTCTAACTGTTGCTTCCTGACCTGCATATATAAGTTCACAGGAAAATATGTACCATCCACCAGAAAAATTTGAAAAAGACTTTAACAGACACTTCAGAAAGTAGGAAATTCAAATGGTCAGAATTATATTAAAATGTGCACAATCTCTTTAATAATCAGGAGCATGCAATTAAAACTAGTTGCCCAGACTACCTGCCAGCTTGAAAATAACATGAAAAGGGTGACAGTGCTCTGTGCTGCTGAGAATGAAGAGGAATAAGAATCCTCATGCACTGCAGCGGGAGCGAACGCCAGTGCAGCCATCCTGTGAAGCCCTCTGACACCGCGCTGGGCAGTATGCCAGCAGTTCCTCCCTTACATGCATACTGGGAAAGCACTGTGGCACTGTGAGGCAGGACTCTTGCAAAGAATCTTGATAGCAGTGCTCCAGACCGGAAGGGACGGCTGACTTGATTGCAGGAAACTCACNCAAATGAAACACGAAGATGAAAATCCCAGGCATGGTATGAAGGCTGGGTGACGTCAGGCGGAGTGTTGAGAGTTTGTACAGGTAACCCTCAAAATAAGATGCATAGGTAATATAGATGCCACCAAGAATTCATTTTCAGTTCCAAGCCAATGTACCACGCTAACATCATTGGATGGAAAGTATGTAAATAGTCCAGTTATCTTTGCTTTAAGGTGTAATTCTGAAGCTTATATTTTATTTCTTATTCATTCTCCTTGTTACATTTTCTTAGGGAAACTTCTGAAACACAAGAAAGAGAATCGGATTCTTTAAAATGCAGCACAGCAAGTCCAAAGAAACTGAAGGAAGCGCGTTCACTTAGGTGTCTGCTCCACTTCCAGACAGAGANTCCTTGTTACATTTTCTTAGGGAAACTTCTGAAACACAAGAAAGAGAATCGGATTCTTTAAAATGCAGCACAGCAAGTCCAAAGAAACTGAAGGAAGCGCGTTCACTTAGGTGTCTGCTCCACTTCCAGACAGAGATCCAAACGTCTGAGATCTATTTCCAGATGCAGATAACACAGATAAAGTGTTGGAGTGGCGCCTGATCCTGCATAACCCCCTCCTCTGGAAGGGAAAACCCCTGAGACACCGCTACAGCACAGGAGCGGAACCCTCGTGTTCGCAGCAGCCGCATCAGCACCAGCAGCACCACCTGGCTGCTGCGGCACGGAGGGGAGCTGAGCGCCGAGGAGAGTCAGAGACAGAGCTGCTCAGATGCAGAGACCGGCCAGGAAGTAAGCTGAGCATATTTGCTGCCCGTTTGGGAGAAAAGTGAACAGATCAAATGACCACATACACTTCCAGCCTCCCTTCCCCTTTCGTTCTTTTTCTAAAAGAGTATTTCCAGATTTCATCAGAGCTGACGTAAGCTGTGTCATGGATAAAACTCCAACCTATCACGAGTGATCAGTGCCGCCTGGGAAACTTTGGTGCCACGCCCTTTTCTATGTGATTGGCACATTCTGGTGTGATCNCTGAGCATATTTGCTGCCCGTTTGGGAGAAAAGTGAACAGATCAAATGACCACATACACTTCCAGCCTCCCTTCCCCTTTCTTTCTTTTTCTAAAAGAGTATTTCCAGATTTCATCAGAGTTGACATAAGCTGTGTCATGGATAAAACTCCAACTTATCACAAGTGATCAGTGCCTCCTGGGAAAAATTTGGTACCACGCCCTTTTCTATTTGATTGGCACATTCTGGTGTGATCTTAAAGCATCACTGCTGTTTTTATCCAGAAACGTCCCCTGTGACAGCTCTAGCTCACTCAGGAAGCGCACAGTGTGGACAGCCCGCTGAGCCACTTTGATGGATTCCGTTTAGTGGAGGGCCACAGTGGGGAACCACTTGGAACCCAGCCATCAGCTTCTGGCTTGAATTTTCTGGACTGTTAGCTGACATCCCAAATCCACCTATAATTTCTCCCCTTTGACCATTAAAGCCACAGGAAAACAATGAATGTTTTGTGATGCCTTTAACCCCAATCTCTTCTCAATGAGAAATGACTCAAGGAATTAAAGCTATGACAATATCACCAGTTCATTATACCACTGAGAACAGACTAGAACTGAACTTTGGTGAAGAACTTCCTAATATCCTTTCTAGTCAGCAGTCCTTATTTGTTTTGTTTTTACACTATTCATGTCAAGGATCATAAATTAAGGCACCTTCAGGGGCCAAACACATAATAAAATGTGGGAGGGAGGCTGGGGAAAAGGTCCTGGAGAATCCAGCAATCCAGAGGTGAAGCCACTTAGTCCCAGCCCAGTCTTGCCACCCAGGAACGCAGACAGTATCGTCAGCTATAGCTGACTTCCAGAGAGTGTTGCAAGCCAGGTTGTGACCTATGTGCATAGATTTTATATATTTGAAACTAATTACAAAAACACCAGTGTGGGCCAAGAAAACGTATTTAGGGATCAGCTACAGCTCATGAGTTATCTCTTTATGACCTTTCCTTAGAATCAGCATTCATGACTCTGCAGTTCACCTGTTATTAATAGTGTCAAAAGTAAATAAACAAACCAGATAAAATGCTAATTTAGGAGGCAGTGTTTGAATTTGCCACATAGAACTATCTAACCTTAGGAAATTTATTTAAACTAAGAGTCTTAGGCCTATCTGCAGTGTGTTATCAACATGCTTTCTAAAATATTTCCTACAGATGCAGCTAGCTGAAGGGTTGATTTTGTAAAAATGAGTTCCTTTTGAATATTAATGTTTTAACTATCAATAAAAATAAAAACAATTATTGTAAAATTGTGAAAATACAAAGATATTAAATAAGATAAAAGAACTCACCAAATATATCTAAAGTTCAACTTAAAATCAACACTCCTCACAGTGTTAGAATAGTATACTCTTTGGGTTCCTAGTGACAAAAATATTTATTACTTAAAATCTAGTGTGGATATGATGCAGATTGTACATATTTAAAAGCAGTATCCTCTAAGAGGCTACATAAAACAATTAACAAATATGATTCACTGATACAATGCTTAACAATACATTCTATAAATAAGAGATGCCTTTCAAAACATTCAACAAAACGATAGAAAGTCATGAGTTACAAGTCATCTGTTCTGCTGAATATCTCCNAGGCCACAGTGGGGAACCACTTGGAACCCAGCCATCAGCTTCTGGCTTGAATTTTCTGGACTGTTAGCTGACATCCCAAATCCACCTATAATTTCTCCCCTTTGACCATTAAAGCCGCAGGAAAACAATGAATGTTTTGTGATGCCTTTAACCCCAATCTCTTCTCAATGAGAAATGACTCAAGGAATTAAAGCTATGACAATATCACCAGTTCATTATACCACTGAGAACAGGCTAGAACTGAACTTTGGTGAAGAACTTCCTAATATCCTTTCTAGTCAGCAGTCCTTATTTGTTTTGTTTTTACACTATTCATGTCAAGGATCATAAATTAAAGCACCTTCAGGGGCCAAACACATAATAAAATGTGGGAGGGAGGTTGGGGAAAAGGTCCTGGAGAATCCAGCAATCCAGAGGTGAAGCCACTTAGTCCCAACCCAATCTTGCCACCCGGGAACGCAGACAGTATTGTCAGCTATAGCTGACTTCCAGAGAGTGTTGTAAGCCAGGTTGTGACGTATGTGCATAGATTTTATATATTTGAAACTAATTACAAAAACACCAGTGTGGGCCAAGAAAACATATTTAGGGATCAGCTACAGCTCATGAGTTATCGCTTTATGACCTTTCCTTAGTATCAGCATTCATGACTCTGCAGTTCACCTGTTATTAATAGTGTCAAAAGTAAATAAACAAACCAGATAAAATGCTAATTTAGGAGGCAGTGTTTGAATTTGCCACATAGAACTATCTAACCTTAGGAAGTTTATTTAAACTAAGAGTCTTAGGCCTATCTGCAGTGTGTTATCAACATGCTTTCTAAAATATTTCCTACAGATGCAGCTAGCTGAAGGGTTGATTTTGTAAAAATGAGTTCCTTTTGAATATTAATGTTTTAACTATCAATAAAAATAAAAACAATTATTGTAAAATTGTGAAAATACAAAGATATTAAATAAGATAAAAGAACTCACCAAATATATCTAAAGTTCAACTTAAAATCAACACTCCTCACAGTGTTAGAATAGTATACTCTTTGGGTTCCTAGTGACAAAAATATTTATTACTTAAAATCTAGTGTGGATATGATGCAGATTGTACATATTTAAAAGCAGTATCCTCTAAGAGGCTACATAAAACAATTAACAAATATGATTCACTGATACAATGCTTAACAATACATTCTATAAATAAGAGATGCCTTTCAAAACATCCAACAAAACGATAGAAAGTCATGAGTTACAAGTCATCTGTTCTGCTGAATATCTCTTTCTATGATTACTTTAGGGGACATTCCAACAATAGAAGTTTCACGATTTTGAATCTCCTGAATCAGTTCAGAAGGTGACCCCAAGGTTCTCTCCAGTAAATCTGCGTTTCCCTTTTCAATAAGCTTGGAACCAAGAGGGAATTGTCTGCCTACACTTGAAGGAATAATCCTGGTTCATTCAGGAGAATGAGCTCCTATTCATATACAGAGGAAAACGACATACCAAGAGGGTCTTAAGATGCAGGCACTAAGAAGCAGAATACACGTAGGATGTACACAAAAAAGCATGTGTCAGACATAAATATTCTAAGGAAACAAGTCTCCACATACGCCTGTTGTTTGTCCTAACGTGACTGCTTTGACTCCTTCCTGCTAATATGTGAACCTATCAAAGGGCTCAAGCTCCTCAATTCCCGCCAAACTGGTTATCCTCTCTCCTGGACAGAGCTCTAAGGAAGAACCCCGACACCTCATTTTCAGGTCGATCCTCAAGCTAGACACACCCTGTACCTGAGAGACGCTGACTAGAACACACCTGCTCCGACAGGTTCCCATCATGATCGAGACATTTTTCTAAGCTCCCCATGACCACTGGAGAGCTCTGCAAACTCCTCACAAGTATTTCTCCTGGAACATGCTCTTTCCTCAAGCTTATGACTGAAACGCGTCATATTCAGGTCCCCAGAGCTGGCTGTTTACTCCTTCAGCCCATCAATCTTCTAACCATCATGCCCAAACCGAAAGTATTTTCCTTTCTTTAGAATTTTTTCCTTGTGGAATAACACACGATTTACTATTTTAGCTATTTCTACATGTACAACACAGTGGCATTAGGTACACTGATGCTGTTGTACAACCGTCACCATTATTCATCTCCAGAACGTTTCCATCCTCCCAAACTGAAACCCTGTACCTATTATATGCTTTCCCCCTGTCTCTTCCTTCACCAGATTCTGGTAACCACAGCTTTGCTTTTTGTCTCCATGAACTGGACTCTTCTAGGAACCCCATCAGAGAAGGCAATGGCACCCCACTCCAGTACTCTTGCCTGGGAAATCCCATGGGCAGAGGAGCCCGGTAGGCTATAGTCCATGGGGTTGCGAAGAGTCAGACACGACTGAGCAACTCCACTTTCACTTTTCACTTTTGTGCATTGGAGAAGGAAATGGCAACCCACTCCAGTGTCCTTGCCTGGAGAATCCCAGGGACGGGGGAGCCTGGTGGGCTGCCGTCTATGGAGTCGCACAGAGTCGGATATGACTGATGTGACGTAGCAGCAGCAGCAGGAACCTCGTATAAATGGAGCATACCACATCTGTCTTTTCGCGTCTGACAGTTTCACCTAGCACACCAGCGTCTTCCTGGACTTTATTCTTTGCGCTCCAGTCAGTAGTTCTGTGGTGTTATTCTGTACTATTACGCTGCTGTTGTTTGGTTTGGCTTTTTGAAGCTGGAACAACACAAGCTTTATTGAATGGCCAAAGAATGGAGAAGCAGGAACCTAAGTTCACGAACCACAACACCCCCCTTCACTGTTACTTTGGATCTGTTCCTTTCTTTCCGCTTTCCCTGTCATGTCTCAGATTCTGCAAGAAATTTTTAACAGGTGCTATAAGGTTCAACAAGCTCCTTCACAACTGATTCTACATAAGAAAAAGCCTTCTAGAAACATGCTCTTGCTTCAGAATCTTTGTTGGTATCCCACAGACAGAGAAAAAGCCCCAACTCCTCAGCCTGGTATGCAAAGCTATTCACAGTATAGATTTCATCAACATCTCCAAAATCCCATTAACCACACGCAAGTCTGTGCTTCAGCACAACAGCAAACCCTTTTACCTGGCAAAGCTCGTCTGGGTCTTGTTTGTAAAGTAAAACATGCTCTAAGACAGCAGCCTCCAACCATTTTGGCGCCAGGGACAGACTTCACGGAAGACAACTTTTCCATAGACTAGGGCGGGTGGTGGGGAGTGGTTCAGGACAATTCAAACACATTTCGTTTATTGTGCACCTTATTAGGCATTAAATCCCAGAGGTCGCGGACCTCTGTGCTAAGGGTTCCCTGCTAGGCTTGTCCCAGCCATGCCCTCACCTTCTGACCCCATGGCGAGTCTTTTTCCTAACAGATGCTTGAACTCCCTCTTCATTGCCTTTGCGTATGGATCCGCTCCACGTTTGCCTTGTCCTTCCACCTATGTTATGACTGAAATTTATTCTCATAGCACCTGACACAGAAAGGTGGTTTTTTTGTTGTTGGGTTGGTTTTTTTGTTTTTTTTTTTTGGTATTCAGCACTTACAGACTGACAGATTAGTTTACCTTTTACCTAAAATTTTCTCAGAGCTTCTCTTTCGGTCAAAGTTCCAATCTCTTACCTCCTGGATAAGCCTCAAGACTTTACCAACACCGTGGGTTAAAAGTGAAAAGTCAGACTGACCGAGAGCTGCTATAGAAGAGGTCAACCACTTGACACACAGCTTTTATGTTTCTTTTCCTAAGGCCCGTTNTTTTGTTGTTGGGTTGGTTTTTTTTTTTTTTTTTTTTTTGTATTCAGCACTTACAGACTGACAGATTAGTTTACCTTTTACCTAAAATTTTCTCAGAGCTTCTCTTTTGGTCAAAGTTTCAATCTCTTACCTCCTGGATAAGCCTCAAGACTTTACCAACACCGTGGGTTAAAAGTGAAAAGTCAGACTGACCAAGAGCTGCTGTGGAAGAGGTCAGCCACTTGACACACAGCTTTTAAGTTTCTTTTCCTAAGGCCCGTTGGCTGTTTCCACCTGTGAGGCTTGCACTTAATTTCACTTAGCATCTCTTTCCTGGACTGAATACTTGGCTTTTATTGCAAATCATTTTCTCCTCCCGTTTTAATACATTGCTATTTGCTTACAATTTATTATGCCTCATTGCACTCAACAAAACTATTTTTAACAATGCAACACTGTACCATTATACAGGGTGGCTGGCATCTCAGAGAAAAGTTAATTTGGGTCCTGTAATGATGATGGTGATTGCAGCCATGAAATTAAAAGATGCTTACTCCTTGGAAGTAAATTTATGACCAACCTAGACAGCATATTCAAAAGCAGAGATATTGCCTTGCAAACAAAGGTCCGTCTAGTCAAGGCTATGGTTTTTCCAGTGGTCATGTATGGATGTGGGAGTTGGACTATGAAGAAAGCTGAGCACCAAAGAATTGATGCTTTTGAACTGTGGTGTTGGAGAAAACTCTTGAGAGTCCCTTGGAATGCAAGAAGATCCAACCAGTCCATCCTAAAGGAGATCAGTCCTGGGTGTTCATTGGAAGGACTGATGCTGAAGCTGAAACTCCGATACTTTAGCCACCTGATGTGAAGAGCTGACTCACTGGAAAAAAACTGATGCTGGGAGGGATTAGGGGCAGGAGGAGAAAGGGATGACAGAGGATGAGATGGCTGGATGCCATCACCGAGTCTATGGACATGAGTTTGAGTGAACTCGGCAGTTGGTGATGGACAGGGAGGCCTGGCGTGCTGCGATTCATGGGGTTGCAAAGAGTCGGACATGACTGAGCAACTGAACTGAACTGAACTGAATGATGATTATGAATTTGGCTGAGTCATTTCCAACGACTGATATTATTTCCCAGAGGATAAACCCCTTTCTCCTACTTGGCACTAGTCTATCAGGTCTCTGCTGACTACATTTCCTTTCTGAATCCATTTCTTTTTCTCTCTCCCACATGAGGACAGGCATTCGGCCTTTACTTCCTAGTCTGAGCTGCTCCATCTCTCAGTAAACAACACAGTGCTGTTACAAATGGCAGATGCCTTTTAAAAACACACACTCCAGTCTCCTCCAGCCCTGCTCCCTGTGACCCAGGCACTTAAATAGAATGCCCTCATTGCAAACCATCTGGAATGCTTAACCTCAAGACAACCAGGAGTCAGAAGGCAAACAGCCATTAATGTCATCTGAAAAACAAATCCCTGCAGGAAAAGACATTTTGCACATCAGCAAAAAAAAAAAAAAAAAATCTCACCATGCTGAAGACCCGAGTTAGGGAGGTAACTGTTCTCGTGCAGTATCTGAGCTGACTTTGCTGTCTTGGAAAGAGTTCCAAGTAAAGAGTCTGAAAGAGATCATGATGACAGCGTTTCCATATGCTTCTATTTTGGAAGCACAGGCAAGCTCTCCTAAACGCTTCCTGCATTTTGTCTGAGGGAATATGAAAACAGAGTAAAGGAATATTCTAGCCTCACCGACAGGCTTATACTCACTACTACGCTTGCTCAAGAGCTAGTTGCTCAGTCATATCCAACTCTTTGTGACCCCATGGGCCATAGCCCACCAGGTTCCTCTGTCCTTTGGATTCTTCAGGCAAGAATACTGGAATGGACAGTCATTTCCTGCTCCAGGGAAACGGCAATGTTTTCCGCAGATCATCCTCTTATTCTCCCGCTCTCTGTGCAACCATCCATGAAAGTTCAAGTCTTCTGGGAAGGGTTCGTCCCTGACTTACACACTCCATTCTCCCAAGTCTCTCGACCCTCGTGCGTCCACCACTGATTCTTTATTTCCTGCCATGACCTACAATGGTTTCTGTCTGTGCCCTGTAATATAATCTCCCAGAAAGAAGGAAACCTACGTAATGTTTCTTCTGTTTTAATGTCAATGCCTAACCCAGGGTAAAAGTGTAAAAAAATTTATTTGATGAGGTTTTCCTCTTTTCCTTCAGTCCAGTTCAGTCGTTCAGTCATGTCTGATTCTTTGCAAAACCATGAATCGCAGCACACCAGGCCTCCTTGTCCATCACCAACTGCTGGATTTTACTCAAACTCATGTCCATAGACTCGGTGATGCCATCCA
>SJYW01012019.1:26484-66326 GCA_006410735.1 Raphicerus campestris | reverse complement strand
AAGCCATGGTAAGATAATCTGCAAAGGGCTAGATGGGTGCATTGGGGGATTTAGTCCTGGAAGAAGTTTGAAACAGCTACTATGGATGCTGTGCAGTGTCAGTGAAAGGACTGCTGAGCAGTAGTGAGGCCCACTTACCGACCAACAGCAAGACTTTTTCTCAGGTCAGCAGTAATGCTTTGCTGCTGAGAAGCAGTGGCAGCAACAGAGATAGCCAGTGCAGGCGGCCACCTTGGTGTGCAGGAGAGGCCTGGGCGGGGTTCGGGGCACAGCTGAAATGACTAGGGGTCCAGGTTGTTCATAGAAGCAGGTGAAACCAGAAGGTGAATTGGGAGGCAGAAGATGAAAATGGTTCAGAGAAGTAGAAGTTCACAGTGCAGAAACAGAATTTACAGTCTTGGAAGAATAGCTCTGTGATAATGGGGTTAAAAATCCAAGTACATGAGGCAGAACTGGAGCTAAATTAAAAGCAGGAGCTCCGGAGACAAGATACCTAGATTTGCATTCCAGGTGTGTGATCTTGGTCAAACAATTAAATTCCCTATGCCTTAGATTTTTTGTGTGTGGTAAAACCTGAATAGTAATGGTTCTCACCTCATAGGGTTACTGTGAGGATTAAGTGAAATAAACTGCACAAAGAACAGCATGCCTTGGTGTTTGCTCTCTTTTTCTTATTTCACATACCATTTACATGTATCTATAATGAATAAATGTGAATAGAGACGGTTATTTGAAAGACAAGNGAGTCATTAATTAGAATTTCATGAAGACGTCAGATATTTTTCCTTCTGCTATCATGAGTCACTATGTATTACCAGTACTTGTTCAAAAGCTAAAGATGGGGGTGGAATGTGCGGACAATGGGATTCTCCAGGCAAGAATGTGAAGGCAGGATGGTACAAAGTACACCCTGGAGAAGATTTAATAAATAATTGAGTCCAAGAGCCGGCTAAGAGGAATACCAGAGGAACATAAAATAAGCAGAGATCTGAATAGTTAAACATGGGGCTGAGGAGCATAGAACTAAGCAAAGAGTCCAAGCAATGGAGATGAACACACACGAAAAAGGAAGCTTCCACCACGGACTGAGAGCAACGAAATGGAATGCCTCTTCAACCTCAGTGTCCACTGAGAGATAAACAAATAAAGAGGATGCAGTCCAAATATGTGATGGAATATTACTCAGCCATGAACAAGAATGAAATAATTCACGTGCAGCAACATGGATGGGCCTAGAGATGATTACACCAAGTGATATCTGTCAGAAAATGACAAATATCAAATATTAATAATATCACGTATATGTGAACTCTAAAATTCAACACAAACAAACTTAACTTATAAAACAGGAACAGACCCACAGACATAGAAAATAGACTTGTGGTCAAGGGGAAGGGAGCTGAGTAGGGGATGGACTGGGCGTGTGGGATCAACACATGCATTTGGTATTTACTTATTCATTCACTTATCCAGTGAGTTAACAAGGCCCTACTGCATAGCACAGAAAACTGTGTTTAATATCCTGTGATAAACCATCATGGGAAGAATAGGAAAAAGAATGTGTATGTATATGTAGATAGACAGATATAACTGAATCACTTTGCTGTACACTTGTGAAGTTAACACAACATTGTAAATAACTGTACTTGAATAAAATATTTAAAAAAAGAAATATCATCTTCCTTAACAATGGTGATTTTATAAACATTGTTCATCTTTCAGTTCTTAGCTCCATAATGTCTTACACGCGGGTGCAACAGTGAGTCTATCTAGTTTGCCAGCATACATCCACAGTTGATCTTAAACAAAGCGGGCATGAAAAAGAACATTTTCCCCATGAGCTGTAAGATTATGGTGTGCACATCTCCCGCCTCCCATCCACGCTCCTCATACTCACTGCAGCTTAAAAATTGGTTTTGCCTGAAGCCAGGGACTTTGTCTTAAACAACTGGTATTATTTCAAGGACAACCACAGTCCCTTAAGATAGAGTTTCATCCCAGGATTTGAGTTATTCAAATGTCTATCCAATGTCTTCCTCCTACTTCCTCTTCTTAAAACACAGGTACAAAATAGAAAAAAAAAAAAGTGACTTGAAGAAGGTCATGTCTACCTGGTCCCTTACCTATTTCAGATAAATCTAATATCTAACTTAAAAATTAAAGACGGACAAACTGCTTTGCTCTTTTTCTCCCTTCTTCAATGACTTTGACCAGAAGTCAAACACACATCGGAGAGGAAACCTGGAGCTATCTTTAGATGAGTCCATCAGCAAACACGTCCTGCCAGCCTCCATCACCAAGTGCAACAGCTCTCTAAATAGACAGCGTGAACTCGGGAGGAGTTGTCTTTGTTAATCAGACTTGATTCTCAGTTTCTTAGGTTGTACATTCTTAATGATTATCATTAAATACAAGATTATCGCAACTTGAACATTAACAGCTCCTTGATTTTTGTCCTCTTACGCTTTGTATCAGTGGTCCTTCAAAGATGTTTGCCTGAAATCAAAGACTTTAGCAGGGTAAAGCTTAAACTTTCAAGTCCCTTAAACCACCAAGAACTCCCAATAGAAAAGGACAGGAACTGAGTGGTCTCTTTAAATAAGCAAATGTGCAAAAATTATGTGGCCTAATTATCCGTCTGACTAGCTTCTTATAGATGCTGAAAGGAGAAATAAATGCTCTGAGGCAATACTTTGACAAATATATCTTACTATTTGCCCTGATTATTCAGATTTTCATGTGTAGGCTTTTATTAGTGTTGGAGCCCATTTTTTAGGCACACTTCTCTGAAGTTCTAATAGATTAACATCATGATTAAATATATAAATATTCATTATCTCCCTCATTACATAGAGCACATGTAATTCATAAAGCAAGGTCAAATCATATTCTTATTACAATCCTTCTCCAGGACTGCTATCAAATTTGCAGCTGCTCAAATGGAAGCAGGTAGCTGATCGGATGAGTACATTTCTGTTATTGTATGTGGCAACAGATAATGACATCCCCCCAAAAGTGTGAATTGAAAAATGAATCTCAATAGTTCCAGATGGTTCCCTGAATAAGATGGTGAAATGTTTCATGATTTTAGTATGAGAATATAAATTGATATTCTTTCATTTCCTCTCCTTTGAAAGATGTTCCATTAATACAGATGATTGTTTTACAAAACATTTTAAGAAGAGATAACAATAAGAGAAGTGATTAATTATGTGAGATCTTCAGTCAAGCTTATCCTTGATTGCTTTCATTGTAACCCAAATAGAAAATGCCATTACTATGGTGGTTCTGATTGTTAAAAATGGTCAAATCCAGCCTTAAATACTGCAGGCAGTAGTAGGGAGAAATAAAGTCTAGATTGAAAAAAAAGAAAAGAAAGAAAGAAAGAAACCTGCTCCTGTTACTGAGATGATCCACCTACGCGCTAACCAGTCAGAACAGTCGCATTTTCGTTTCGTTGAGATGACCACCTACTCACTTTCAAGCAACAAAGGAGGAAATTAAGACATACATTTGGCCTCCTCTTTAATGGGCTTTAGATTTGCACCTTAGATTTTTTTACAGATCTCAAAGCAGAGTTTCCAGTACCAAGAAAACATGTTTAAATCAGACAGCTGTGCTTTCTACTCATGATGACACAGAACATTCACACGTTGATGTAAACAAACATTTTACTCCAAACACACAACAATAACAGACAAGGTATCTCAGAAAAAGACCAAAAAGCTGTCAAATTCAAACATAAGTTAAAGGTCACAATGACTGGATCTATACATTTCTTCAGTATGACCACTGAGTAGGAAATTCAAGCTGCCAGTAACTTTAGATGCAACTTAGACTGACAGCTCAGGAGCTGGTAAAGGCAGCATCGAATGGTGGACACAGATGTTGGCGAAGCATGTGAGTGAACGGAACTGTTAACTACGGAGAGTGGTAACTAGTGCTGTGGGGTTCTACTTCCTTCAGTCATACTAAGACACGGGTCAGTAAAAACAAAAAGAGAAAGGATATAAACTAAACAGCAAAGCATTTTTATGTTTTTAATGTTCAGAAAGAAAATATTATAATTTATATGATTCATAAAATAAATATATATATAAACACATGTAAATGACACACTCATACTATATGTAATCAAGCATATATGTTATAAGCTTAAGAGTAATTGCTAATATTATAGAAATAAGACACAGAGCTTCCAAACCAGCAGAGAACAAAAATAATATAGAGACACAAAAAACATTTTAATTCAATCAAAAGCAGAAAATAAGGGCAAAATCACGTCCAACAAAAAGGAAAGAACTTAAACAGAAAGCACAAAAGGTACAAACTGTCAAGTTTTGAAATAAATATAAGCCAATAATAGATTATTAAAATGAAGATGTCATGTTAAATTTTCACCACACTTTTATGCTGCTTTACAGAACCACACTGAAAGCAGAACACAGAAAACCCGAAAATGAAGAATAGAAAAATACATCTTACAAATAATCACCAGAGCAGAGATGAAGTGACGACAGCAACAGCAAACAAAACAGAATTTAAGGCAAAGTTACTGAGAGGGATGCAGGGGGAACGTTACATAATAACAAGAATAGTAGACGAGACATAGTAATCNAATAGTTAAACATGGGGCTGAGGAGCATAGAACTAAGCAAAGAGTCCAAGCAATGGAGATGAACACACACGAAAAAGGAAGCTTCCACCACGGACTGAGAGCAACGAAATGGAATGCCTCTTCAACCTCAGTGTCCACTGAGAGATAAACAAATAAAGAGGATGCAGTCCAAATATGTGATGGAATATTACTCAGCCATGAACAAGAATGAAATAATTCACGTGCAGCAACATGGATGTGCCTAGAGATGATTACACCAAGTGATATCTGTCAGAAAATGACAAATATAGAATATTAATAATATCACGTATATGTGAACTCTAAAATTCAACACAAACAAACTTAACTTATAAAACAGGAACAGACCCACAGACATAGAAAATAGACTTGTGGTCAAGGGGAAGGGAGCTGAGTAGGGGATGGACTGGGCGTGTGGGATCAACACATGCATTTGGTATTTACTTATTCATTCACTTATCCAGTGAGTTAACAAGGCCCTACTGCATAGCACAGAAAACTGTGTTTAATATCCTGTGATAAACCATCATGGGAAGAATAGGAAAAAGAATGTGTATGAATATGTAGATAGACAGATATAACTGAATCACTTTGCTGTACACTTGTGAAGTTAACACCACATTGTGAATAACTGTACTTGAATAAAATATTTAAAAAAAGAAACACCATCTCCCTTAACAATGGTGATTTTATAAACATTGTTCATCTTTCAGTTCTTAGCTCCATAATATCTTACACGCGGGTGCAACAGTGAGTCTATCTAGTTTGCCAGCATACATCCACAGTTGATCTTAAACAAAGCGGGCATGAAAAAGAACATTTTCCCCATGAGCTGTAAGATTATGGTGTGCACATCTCCCGCCTCCCATCCACGCTCCTCATACTCACTGCAGCTTAAAAATTGGTTTTGCCTGAAGCCAGGGACTTTGTCTTAAACAACTGGTATTATTTCAAGGACAACCACAGTCCCTTAAGATAGAGTTTCATCCCAGGATTTGAGTTATTCAAATGTCTATCCAATGTCTTCCTCCTACTTCCTCTTCTTAAAACACAGGTACAAAATAGAAAAAAAAAAAAGTGACTTGAAGAAGGTCATGTCTACCTGGTCCCTTACCTATTTCAGATAAATCTAATATCTAACTTAAAAATTAAAGACGGACAAACTGCTTTGCTCTTTTTCTCCCTTCTTCAATGACTTTGACCAGAAGTCAAACACACATCGGAGAGGAAACCTGGAGCTATCTTTAGATGAGTCCATCAGCAAACACGTCCTGCCAGCCTCCATCACCAAGTGCAACAGCTCTCTAAATAGACAGCGGGAACTCGGGAGGAGTTGGCTTTGTTAATCAGACTTGATTCTCAGTTTCTTAGGTTGTACATTCTTAATGATTATCATTAAATACAAGACTATCGCAACTTGAACATTAACAGCTCCTTGATTTTTGTCCTCTTACGCTTTGTATCAGTGGTCCTTCAAAGATGTTTGCCTGAAATCAAAGACTTTAGCAGGGTAAAGCTTAAACTTTCAAGTCCCGTAAACCACCAAGAACTCCCAATAGAAAAGGACAGGAACTGAGTGGTCTCTTTAAATAAGCAAATGTGCAAAAATTATGTGGCCTAATTATCCGTCTGACTAGCTTCTTATAGATGCTGAAAGGAGAAATAAATGCTCTGAGGCAATACTTTGACAAACATATCTTACTATTTGCCCTGATTATTCAGATTTTCATGTGTAGGCTTTTATTAGTGTTGGAGCCCATTTTTTAGGCACACTTCTCTGAAGTTCTAATAGATTAACATCATGATTAAATATATAAATATTCATTATCTCCCTCATTACATAGAGCACATGTAATTCATAAAGCAAGGTCAAATCATATTCTTATTACAATCCTTCTCCAGGACTGCTATCAAATTTGCAGCTGCTCAAATGGAAGCAGGTAGCTGATCGGATGAGTACATTTCTGTTATTGTATGTGGCAACAGATAATGACATCCCCCCAAAAGTGTGAATTGAAAAATGAATCTCAATAGTTCCAGATGGTTCCCTGAATAAGATGGTGAAATGTTTCATGATTTTAGTATGAGAATATAAATTGATATTCTTTCATTTCCTCTCCTTTGAAAGATGTTCCATTAATACAGATGATTGTTTTACAAAACATTTTAAGAAGAGATAACAATAAGAGAAGTGATTAATTATGTGAGATCTTCAGTCAAGCTTATCCTTGATTGCTTTCATTGTAACCCAAATAGAAAATGCCATTACTATGGTGGTTCTGATTGTTAAAAATGGTCAAATCCAGCCTTAAATACTGCAGGCAGTAGTAGGGAGAAATAAAGTCTAGATTGAAAAAAAAAAGAAGAAAGAAAGAAAGAAACCTGCTCCTGTTACTGAGATGATCCACCTACGCGCTAACCAGTCAGAACAGTCGCATTTTCGTTTCGTTGAGATGACCACCTACTCACTTTCAAGCAACAAAGGAGGAAATTAAGACATACATTTGGCCTCCTCTTTAATGGGCTTTAGATTTGCGCCTTAGACTTTTTTACAGATCTCAAAGCAGAGTTTCCAGGACCAAGAAAACATGTTTAAATCAGACAGCTGTGCTTTCTANCTCACTTTCAAGCAACAAAGGGGGAAATTAAGACATACATTTGGCCTCCTCTTTAATGGGCTTTAGATTTGCACCTTAGATTTTTTTACAGATCTCAAAGCAGAGTTTCCAGTACCAAGAAAACATGTTTAAATCAGACAGCTGTGCTTTCTACTCATGATGACACAGAACATTCACACGTTGATGTAAACAAACATTTTACTCCAAACACACAACAATAACAGACAAGATATCTCAGAAAAAGACCAAAAAGCTGTCAAATTCAAACATAAGTTAAAGGTCACGATGACTGGATCTATACATTTCTTCAGTATGACCACTGAGTAGAAAATTCAAGCTGCCAGTAACTTTAGATGCGACTTAGACTGACAGCTCAGGAGCTGGTAAAGACAGCATCGAATGGTGGACACAGATGTTGGCGAAGCATGTTAGTGGACTGAACTGTTAACTTCGGAAAGTGGTAACTAGTGCTGTGGGGTTCTACTTCGTTTAGTCATACTAAGACACGGGTCAATAAAAACAAAAAGAGAAAGGATATAAACTAAACAGCAAAGCATTTTTATGTTTTTAATGTTCAGAAAGAAAATATTATAATTTATATGATTCATAAAATAAATATATATATAAACACATGTAAATGACACACTCATACTATATGTAATCAAGCATATATGTTATAAGCTTAAGAGTAATTGCTAATATTATAGAAATAAGACACAGAGCTTCCAAACCAGCAGAGAACAAAAATAATATAGAGACACAAAAAACATTTTAATTCAATCAAAAGCAGAAAATAAGGGCAAAATCACGTCCAACAAAAAGGAAAGAACTTAAACAGAAAGCACAAAAGGTACAAACTGTCAAGTTTTGAAATAAATATAAGCCAATAATAGATTATTAAAATGAAGATGTCATGTTAAATTTTCACCACACTTTTATGCTGCTTTACAGAACCACACTGAAAGCAGAACACAGAAAACCCGAAAATGAAGAAAAGAAAAATACATCTTACAAATAATCACCAGAGCAGAGATGAAGTGACGACAGCAACAGCAAACAAAACAGAATTTAAGGCAAAATTACTGAGAGGGATGCAGGGGGAACGTTACATAATAACAAGAATAGTAGACGAGACATAGTAATCAACACATATGGACCTGAAACCAGAATTTGAAACATGCTTTATAAGCAGACATAACTGCAAAGAAAGCTGACACACCTGAAATATTTTGGGAGAATTTAATGCAGATCAATTAGAAAATTATTGTTCAAATCTTTGAAAAACAGTAAGCATATTGAAGATTAAACAACAAAATCACCGAGTTCACTATGTTTGGGGAGGTGGGTGTGTATTTATTTATATACACAAACATCTACCAAGAAAATATACCCTTTTAAATATACATGGAAAACTTATAAAATTATCTATTTCTTATGTCTCAAAGGAATTCTGAAAATATTTTTAGGATAATTATATTTAATCATATAATTTGTCATGATTTAATTAGAAATTAACAATAAAAAGCCAGTCAAATTAAAACTTGGAAATTTTTCAATGCACAACTAAATAAATTGTGAATTAAAGAAAAATGGACTGTAAGACATTGAAGCAACCTAAATGTCTACTGACAGATGAATGAACAAAGATGTGGTACAGATTGGTTGCCCAATGCTTTCATTTGAATTTGTCTTTAAGATCTTATAAGAAAGCCCAGAGGAACCTTCGGGGCAATCCATTGCACACAATGGTCAGCCATAAAAAAAGAACACAATAATGCCATTTGCAACAACATGGATGGACCCAGAGATGAGCATACTGAGTGAGGTAAGTCAGCTGAAGTAAGTAAAATAAACTACACTTCAATTAAAAAAAAAAAAAAAAGACTATGGAAGTTAGGGAACTTTTGCAACAGAATGATAATGATAGAAAGATAATGAACTGCGGTGTTGGAGAAGACTCTTAAGAGTCCCTTGGACTGCAAGGAGATCCAACCAGTCCGTTCTGAAGGAGACCAGCCCTAGGATTTCTTTGGAAGGAATGATGCTGAAGTTGAAACTCCAGTACCTTGGCCACCTCATGTGAAGAGTTGACTCACTGGAAAAGACTCTGATGCTGGGAGGGATTGGGGGCAGGAGGAGAAGGGGACGACCGAGGATGAGATGGCTGGATGGCATCACGGACTCGATGGACGCGAATCTGAGTGAACTTTGGGAGTCGGTGATGGACAGGGAGGCCTGGTGTGCTGCGATTCATGGGGTCGAAAAGAGTCGGACACGACTGAGCGACTGGACTGAACTGATGACAGAACAACTCTCCACTTATGGAATAACTGCATATTCTGAAACAGGTAATTTCAGAACACTGTCAGATTTGGGAGGAGGTCATTATAGGCTGGAGTAGTCAGATGAGAGGAGCAGTGATGGATCTGGAAAGGGAGTTACAACCTCGGTAGTCAGGGAAGAGGCAGTCTGGGCCAGGAAACCCACTAAATTTTTAGTGAGAAAAAAGCTCCATCATTGAAGCAGTTCTAGAAAACTATTGGATTGATCAAAAGGTTCATTTGGATTTTCCAGAAGTCCATAGAGGAAAACCCAAAAGAAAGTTCTGACCAGCCCATACGTTTGGAAACAGTGGAGATGGAAAAGGGTGCTGTGACTAGTCACTCAATCGCGTCTGACTGAGACCCCAGGACTGCAGCCCCCAGCCGCTCTGTCCTAGGGGTTCTCCAGGCAAGAATACTGGAGGGGGAAGCCGAGTTCTCCAGGAGAACTTCCCGACCTGGGAATTAAGCGGGCTCCCGCACTGCAGGCAGACTCTACAAGCGAGCGCCAGGGAGGCCCAGGAAGAGGGCACCTGAAGGCGGCAGAAGGGCCGGCCACGCACGCCGCGCTCGGGCGCGCAGAGCCGGCGCCCGCCCTCGGGGGTCCCGGCCTCGGGGGTCCCGGCCTCGGGGGTCCCGCCCTCCGGGCGCCCGCCCTCGGGGTCCGGCCTCGGGGGTCCCGGCCTCGGGGTCCCGGCCTCGGGGGTCCCGCCCTCGGGGGTCCCGCCCTCGGGGTCCCGGCCTCGGGCTCCCGGCCGCGTCTCGGCGCCCGGGAAGCCGGGTGGAGCCCGCCGCGGTCCCTCGCCCGGTCCCTCGCCCCGGCACCTCGGCGCCCACTCTCCTCCGCAGCCCCGAATGGCCGCGGCGCCCTGAAGTGGCCTCTCGGCTTCGTGAGCTCTTCTTTAGGAAAAGGTCTTGACAACTGACTTACGCACAGCCTAATAAAAGGCTGATGGATAACTTCTGTCTGAGGTCTTATTTCAAGGTTTACCACCAGGAAATGTCCACTAAATGAAAGCGTCAGCAGGACACGCTCGGCGAAGCGAAGTCTCCCTGAGGAGCCTGCAGTCCGGGCTCGGAGGGGCCTGTTTGTGAAGCATCTGCGCTCTGCCGCCCTGGCAGTGTGGGCGGCGGGTAAACCCGCAAAGAGAGCGGAAAGAGAGCACTTGGCCGCCCAGAGGGAGCTGCTGGGTCAAGCTGTGGAAATAGCCTGCAGCATCACAAACCATCCTCGCAGCATCAAAGTATGGCAATGCGCCACCGCACAAGCCTCCTGAGTGTTTGGGAATTGCTTCCCCTTTGAAAAAAAAAAAAAAAAGAAGTACTTAGTATTCAAAAAGCAAATAAATGCAAAATCTTCAGGTTGGGGAGAAGACCTTCCTTAAAAGGACAGGACTCAGTCCATATACAGACCCCTTATTCTAGTGGTCACTCAGGTGAGTGTCCAACAGTGTGGATAAGGCGTCAGGAAATCCCACTTAGGGAACTGACCTGACGCTATCCAGAACTGGTCAAATCCCATTATAAGAAAGTTAATTTTGCTAAAACTTCAGAATAACTATTTTCCATCATTTTGTGCATTTGCCCTTCCCCCACAAATCAACACACTCTTCCTCTGAGGAGCTATTATCGTATTAATACAGATTTCTCATTCATCTCTGACATTTCCGAGAATGGGATCCAGAAGAAGTAAGACTTGGTGGAAAAGGAGAAATCACTGTCCGCCTTCCCAGTCCTTTAAAGGAGCAGCAGCACCGAGCTCTGGGGTCCCCCTCAGCTGCACATACTGTGGCTTTATGGAAACGAGTCCCACTCCTGAGTGAACAGGATTAGCATCCGTCTTTAATTCTAGGTTCCCAGCAGGCTCTCAGCCTCCCAAGCACTGTTCCCCATTGCACTGCTGTCTGAAACACCACAGTACCTGATAGCAAACCCAGACATCTTCCCAATTTGTGACAAGACTACCAATAGTCAAATTTCTNGAAAAGGTCTTGACAACTGACTTACGCACAGCCTAATAAAAGGCTGATGGATAACTTCTCTCAGGTCTTATTTCAAGGTTTACCACCAGGAAATGTCCACTAAATGAAAGCGTCAGCAGGACACGCTCAGCGAAGCGAAGTCTCCCTGAGGAGCCTGCAGTCCGGGCTCGGAGGGGCCTGTTTGTGAAGCATCTGCGCTCTGCCGCCTTGGCAGCGTGGGCGGCGGGTAAACCCGCAAAGACAAGCGGAAAGAGAGCACTTGGCCGCCCAGAGGGAGCTGCTGGGTCAAGCTGTGGAAATAGCCTGCAGCATCACAAACCATCCTCGCAGCATCAAAGTATGGCAATGCGCCACCGCACAAGCCTCCTGAGTGTTTGGAAATTGCTTCCCCTTTGAAAAAAAAAAAAAGAAGTACTTAGTATTCAAAAAGCAAATAAATGCAAAATCTTCAGGTTGGGGAGAAGACCTTCCTTAAAAGGACAGGACTCAGTCCATATACAGACCCCTTATTCTAGTGGTCACTCAGGTGAGTGTCCAACAGTGTGGATAAGGCGTCAGGAAATCCCACTTAGGGAACTGACCTGACGCTATCCAGAACTGGTCAAATCCCATTATAAGAAAGTTAATTTTGCTAAAACTTCAGAATAACTATTTTCCATCATTTTGTGCATTTGCCCTTCCCCCACAAATCAACACACTCTTCCTCTGAGGAGCTATTATCATATTAATACAGATTTCTCATTCATCTCTGACATTTCCGAGAATGGGATCCAGAAGAAGTAAGACTTGGTGGAAAAGGAGAAATCACTGTCCGCCTTCCCAGTCCTTTAAAGGAGCAGCAGCACCGAGCTCTGGGGTCCCCCTCAGCTGCACATACTGTGGCTTTATGGAAACGAGTCCCACTCCTGAGTGAACAGGATTAGCATCCGTCTTTAATTCTAGGTTCCCAGCAGGCTCTCAGCCTCCCAAGCACTGTTCCCCATTGCACTGCTGTCTGAAACACCACAGTACCTGATAGCAAACCCAGACATCTTCCCAATTTGTGACAAGACTACCAATAGTCAAATTTCTGGCCAGTGACCTTTGGAAAAATTTAAGATACTAGTTTATAAAAATTCTCCATCTCCAGTTAAAAACCATAACAGTGTCCTTTAACCTAATTCAATGGCTCAAGAAAGTAATAGAATAACATTTCTTGGCTGAATCAATACTGCATTAAAGAAAGGTGCTGTCACTGAAAAGTTATGAATACAAAGCAGCTCAGTGACACTTTACTGTCATTGCTGGCTGTCTCCTTCAGTCTGCTTGCGTCGCTGAGCAGGAGCAGAAGCAACCCTTCTCGTGTCTGCATTTGTCAGTGAGATCCTTTTGGATTCTGCCCTGTGCAAAGGTGTTTTCCATCTTTCATTCAAAGCAGGTGCAAAAGAAGCAGCCTAAAAATTGGAATGACCACTGGAGCTTATTTAATATTTGTTAGTACATTCTTAAAGAGTTCATGTTTTAAAATGATTTAGTAACTTATTTATCAAAGAAGGCAAATTATTCCTGCCACTCTTTCTTTGCCTGTATTCCAGGAAATCAAGGTCACTTAGCACTGCTGCTGCTACTAAGTCACTTCAGTCGTGTCTGACTCTGTGTGACCCCATAGATGGCAGCCCACCAGGCTCCCCCATCCCTGGGATTCTCCAGGCAAGAACAGTGGAGTGGGTCACCATTTCCTTCTCCAATGCATGAAAGTGAAAAGTGAAAAGGAAGTCGCTCAGTTGTGTCCGACTCTTCGTGACCCCAGGGACCGCAGCCCACCAGGCTCCTCTGTCCATGGGATTTTCCAGGCAAGAGTACTGGAGTGGGGTGCCATTGCCTTCTCCGTCACTTAACACAAATATATAAAAAGTTTCTAAAAATTAAGCTTTTTAAAAGATCCATATCATTGATAGAAAAAAGCTCTAAAAATCAGTAAGGAGGACACAAACACCTAAATGGAAATTGTAATGCCCGGAAGAAAGGCAGGCTTATTAAAACAGACATCTTTTCTGTCACTGTTGAGTAATAAATCAGCAAATTTTTTCTGAAAAATAATTTGGTAAGTTCATTATCAAAATCCTTAAAAACATTTCGCCCTATGATAAAGCAAGTTTACATCCAGTTTAAAAGAGGAAAGGAGGAAAAAACTTCAGGCATAAGTAAGAATGCTGATGGGTGGTCTCTGAAAGTATTAATCACATCATTTGATTCCTGGGAAATCAGGCTCTGCACAGTCGCCAGCAGTAAGCTCTCCAGAATGGGCACTAGAGGTCACCATCCAGCATGATACCTGGCACACGGCAAAAGTTTAAAAACCGTTTGTTGACGGAGCAGAGCACACAAATAAATGTTATTCATTTTAAAAGGGATAGCTGGGGACTTGGGGGTCGACATGTACACGCCGCTGTGTTTAAAATGGGTAACCAGCAAGGCCCTGCTGTACAGCACGGGACCTCTGCCCAGTGCCATGCGGCAGCCTGGGTGGGGGGAGTTTAGGGGAGAATAGACCCATGGGTATGTACGGCTGAGTCCCTTTGTCCACCTGAAGCCATCACAACATTGTTAATCAGCTATCCTCCAATACAAAATTAAAAGTTTAAAAATAAATAAAATACAATCCAGTGTTACTCAAAATGGCATCTACCCACAGGCAACGCCAGCTCTACCTGTGGGCTGACGGGGAAGCTCGCCTGGGCCCCGTTCGCATCTGCCCATTCGCAGCTTTGCAGGAAACCAGTTTTTAATAAGCCCTCTAGGTGATTCTGATGTAGACAAAGATTGTGGAGCACTAGAATATTATGCAGTTTTCAAAGATCAAAATCTCTTGGCTTCAATCTATTTTTAACAACCTTTTTCTCTACCACCAGAGTAAGCAATCTGATTCTCCCAGAGCCGAAGCCTTACTTCCTTTCTAAGCCCAGATTCCTCTGGAAACCCAACACAGAAAGAAGCTTAAAGGTATGGAAGACTTTATTGAATTTTCCTTGCCAAGTTTTATTAAGATCCTGCCAGCGACTGTGATTGAAAATCTCCAGATTCCGGAGACTGTCAGAACTATGTTTAAAGTCTGACTGGACTACTTATTTAACTTGAAGAAATTATTTAACTTCTCTGTGTTTCGATTTCTCTAGCTACAGAGTGGGGCTCAAGACGCCTGAGTGCCAACCCTTGAGAGTGGCTGTGAAGTATCATAATACAAAGTCTATAAAGCTTTTGAATAGCGTATAGTAAATCTCTAATAAATATTAATCCCTTTTCCTGAGATCAGTATTGGTTCCCTTAAGATACTGTATCTGTACTTGATAAACAGGAAGTTATATAAACACATATCTTACCATTTTGGTATCTGTTGCAGTATTTGACACATGCTTAGTTATTCATAAATCCTCAATGACTGGCTGATTGACAGGTGTCGGGAAGGTTCAAGAATTCAGTCCTTTGAGCCTCACTGCACTGTATGAAACCACCTGAGTGAAAAAAGGCATGCTTAAGCCGCCATCACCAAAAGAATCATGCTTGTGGACGCAGTGTGTTCCACACTCCTTTACCGGGCGCTGCTGTCCTCTGCCATCTGTGCTTTTCTTCTAAAAACAGTCAGTTCAGTTCAGTTCAGTCGCTCAGTCGTGTCTGACTCTTTGCGACCCCATGAATCGCAGCACGCCAGGCCTCCCTGTCCATCACCGACTCCCAGAGTTCACTCAGATTCGCGTCCATCGAGTCCGTGATGCCATCCAGCCATCTCATCCTCTGTCGTCCCCTTCTCCTCCTGCCCCCAATCCCTCTCAGCATCACAGTCTTTTCCAATGAGTCAACTCTCAGCATGAGGAGGGCCAAAGTACTGGAGTTTCAGCTTTAGCATCGTTCCTTCCAAAGAAATCCCAAGGCTGATCTCCTTCAGAATGGCCTGGTCAGATCTCCTTGCAATCCAAGGGACTCTCAAGAGTCTTCTCCAATACTACAGTTCAAAAGCATCAATTCTTCGGTGCTCAGCCTTCTTCACAGTCCAACTCTCACATCCTTACATGACTACTGGAAAAACCATAGCCTTGACTAGACTGACCTTAGTCAGCAAAGTAATGTCTCTGCTTTTGAATACGCTATCTAGGTTGGTCATAACTTTCCTTCCAAGGAGTAAACGTCTTTTAATTTCATGGCTGCAGTCACCATCTGCAGTGATTTTGGAGCCCCTCAAAATAAATTCTGCCACTGTTTCCACTGTTTCCCCATCTATTTCCCATGAAGTAGTGGGACCGGATGCCATGACCTTTGTTTTCTGAATGTTGAGCTTTAAGCCAACTTGGTCTCTTCAAATATCTAGCAGGCTGCCTTTCAAGCAGAAAACTCCTGGATGACATCTACCAAGCCAGAAAGAGAGACAGCACACAACTTCCAGATGACTGGGAGGGAAGGGAAATTTTGAAAACAGTCAAAAGAGAAGAACAAAAGGAATTTAGTTGTTTTTTTTTTTTTTTAATTGGCAATACAAATTGGAAAGACGATACTATGAAACCAAATGGAACATGGGGCAGAAAAATCCATCAAAATGAGGCAGCAGGTCCTCCTGTGGGAACCCACTTTAAGGCAGACTCTGTCTTTCAACATAACAAACCCTCCACATTTCAAACTAATTCCTAAGAGAAGAAACACACACACACACTCCTAGAGACTGCGTGATGTCAAATGCGTCAGAGGGGCAGAGTCATCAAGCACTCACTTTGCTCCTAGCACTGCAGGAGTGCCTGGGGGGACAGGTAAGGCAGACCAGCACGCGAATGTGTAAGCGAGAGGGAGACTCACAGTCGCCTTGTACAGGCTGGATTAAGATGCAGCAGGTGTACTGATGGTGGGGAGAGCAGAGGCTAAAATGGCTTATCTTGAGATAAATCTCTAAAGATAAGTGGGTCCTCTGAAGACCTGCTTCCCAGAGTGTGGTCTATGGGCCAGTAGCATCACATGGGGGCTTGCTAGAAAAGTGAAGCTCAGGCCTTTCTCCAATTTTACTGAATCAGATTTCGTTCTTGTCTTTTACCAGAATCCCCAGAAGATTCATGGGTACATAAACCTTTGAGAAGTGCTATATAAAGCGGTTTCCAAGGATTGTTAAACGCAGAGAACTGATTGCAGTAAGTTGATTAAATGAGATGAGATACCAAGATAGTGTCTGCCGAGTTTAAAACAGAGGTCAATAATCCAAATTTAGCCCATACATGTACTTTTATTAGGACTGTAAAGTGCTTTTAAACATTGAGAAATTTCTAACAGAACTCCAGAAACTGACAATAGTGTTAATCAACTACACTCTAACATAAAATAAAAATCTCAAAAAGAAAGAAATCCAGATTTCCTGATTTTCTTAGGAAAGAAAAGCAGACTTTTGGTAAAACTGGATCCCTGTTCTGAAAACACAAAGGTGATTGGGCTAATAGCCCCAAAGCAAAGGGCTGCACAGTGCCAGTTTCAGACAAAGGCAAGCCCGCGATCGCCTCAGACTCAGGCCTTCATTCGTGACCTTATTATCTCTCTGGGCCCCAACAGACCCTTCTTTTCTGAAATTTTTACTGGAGCATAGTTACTTGACAATGTTACGTTGGTTTCTGTTGCATGGCAAAGGGAGTCACTTTCATTTATGCGTCTATTCCCTCCCTGTCACCACAGAGCAGTAAGCTCCTTGTGTGCAGGGCATGGTCTCATTGCTGTTGATTCTGTACACGGCATCAGCAGCGTGTTAATATAGACGTCAGTCGGTCCAGTCCAGTCCAGTCCAGTCGCTCAGTCGTGTCCCACTCTTTGCGACCCCGTGAATCACAGCAGCCAGGCTCCCTGCCATGAGTCAGTCTCAGCCTCCCAGTTCACGCCGCCGCCCTTCCCCCACCGCTGGCCGTGTGTTTGTTCTCTGTGCTGGCATCTCTCTTTCTGCTTTGCAAATAGGTTCATGTAAACCATTTTTCTAGATTCCATATCTGTCTGTGGATATACTCTATTTGTTTTTCTCTTTCTGACTCACTCTGTATGGCAGTCTCTAGGTCCGTCTGTTTATCTGCAAATGACACAATTTCTTTTCATGACTGACCAATATCCCACTGTATGTGTGTGTGCCACCTTTTCTTTACCCATTCCTGCTGATGGACATTCAGGTTGCTTCCATGTCCTGTTTATTGTAAATAGTGCTGCAATGAACATTAGGGTACACGTATCTCTTGGAATTATGGGGTTTTTTTTTCTGAGTATATGCCCAGGAGTGGGAATGTTAAGTCATATAGTATTTCTGTTTTTTAAGAACCTCCACACCGTTCTCCATAGTAGTTGTATCAATTTACATTCCGAGCAACATTTTGAGAGGGTTCACTTTCCTCAACACCCTCTCCAGCATTTACTGTGTGTAGATTTTTTTTGATGATGGCCATTTGCCACCTCATGCAAAGAGCTGACTCACTGGAAAAGACTCTGATGCTGGGAAGGATTGGGGGCAGGAGGAGAAGGGGACGACAGAGGATGAGATGGTTGGATGGCATCACTGACTCGATGAACATGAGTCTGAGTGAACTCAGGAGATGGTGATGGACACGGAGGCCTGGTGTCTTGCAATTTATGGGGTCGCGAAGAGTCGAACACGACTGAGCGACTGAACTGAACTGGACTGAACTGATTCTTACCAGTGTGAGGTGGTACCTCACTGTAGCTGTAGTTTGCATTTTTCTCATAATTAGTGATGCTGGGCATCTTTTCATGTGCCTGTTGGGCTGGGAGCCAACTCTGCTTCTGAGCAAGATGGGAGAGACAGGACTGCAGCTACAGGGGGATGCAGGGCTGATGAGAGACCCTTCCTGGGAAGATGAAGGTGCAGGAGATGCCAGTAGAAAAAGAGAGGGGACAGGAGATGGGGAAGGATAGGGGACATTATTCNTAATGTCTCTGCTTTTGAATACGCTATCTAGGTTGGTCATAACTTTCCTTCCAAGGAGTAAACGTCTTTTAATTTCATGGCTGCAGTCACCATCTGCAGTGATTTTGGAGCCCCTCAAAATAAATTCTGCCACTGTTTCCACTGTTTCCCCATCTATTTCCCATGAAGTAGTGGGACCGGATGCCATGACCTTTGTTTTCTGAATGTTGAGCTTTAAGCCAACTTGGTCTCTTCAAATATCTAGCAGGCTGCCTTTCAAGCAGAAAACTCCTGGATGACATCTACCAAGCCAGAAAGAGAGACAGCACACAACTTCCAGATGACTGGGAGGGAAGGGAAATTTTGAAAACAGTCAAAAGAGAAGAACAAAAGGAATTTAGTTGTTTTTTTTTTTTTTTAATTGGCAATACAAATTGGAAAGACGATACTATGAAACCAAATGGAACATGGGGCAGAAAAATCCATCAAAATGAGGCAGCAGGTCCTCCTGTGGGAACCCACTTTAAGGCAGACTCTGTCTTTCAACATAACAAACCCTCCACATTTCAAACTAATTCCTAAGAGAAGAAACACACACACACACTCCTAGAGACTGCGTGATGTCAAATGCGTCAGAGGGGCAGAGTCATCAAGCACTCACTTTGCTCCTAGCACTGCAGGAGTGCCTGGGGGGACAGGTAAGGCAGACCAGCACGCGAATGTGTAAGCGAGAGGGAGACTCACAGTCGCCTTGTACAGGCTGGATTAAGATGCAGCAGGTGTACTGATGCTGGGGAGAGGGCAGAGGCTAAAATGGCTTATCTTGAGATAAATCTCTAAAGGTAAGTGGGTCCTCTGAAGACCTGCTTCCCAGAGTGTGGTCTATGGGCCAGTAGCATCACATGGGGGCTTGCTAGAAAAGTGAAGCTCAGGCCTTTCTCCAATTTTACTGAATCAGATTTCGTTCTTGTTTTTTACCAGAATCCCCAGAAGATTCATGGGTACATAAACCTTTGAGAAGTGCTATATAAAGCGGTTTCCAAGGATTGTTAAACGCAGAGAACTGATTGCAGTAAGTTGATTAAATGAGATGAGATACCAAGATAGTGTCTGCCGAGTTTAAAACAGAGGTCAATAATCCAAATTTAGCCCATACATGTACTTTTATTAGGACTGTAAAGTGCTTTTAAACATTGAGAAATTTCTAACAGAACTCCAGAAACTGACAATAGTGTTAATCAACTACACTCTAACATAAAATAAAAATCTCAAAAAGAAAGAAATCCAGATTTCCTGATTTTCTTAGGAAAGAAAAGCAGACTTTTGGTAAAACTGGATCCCTGTTCTGAAAACACAAAGGTGATTGGGCTAATAGCCCAAAAGCAAAGGGCTGCACAGTGCCAGTTTCAGACAAAGGCAAGCCCGCGATCGCCTCAGACTCAGGCCTTCATTCGTGACCTTATTATCTCTCTGGGCCCCAACAGACCCTTCTTTTCTGAAATTTTTACTGGAGCATAGTTACTTGACAATGTTACGTTGGTTTCTGTTGCATGGCAAAGGGAGTCACTTTCATTTATGCGTCTATTCCCTCCCTGTCACCACAGAGCAGTAAGCTCCTTGTGTGCAGGGCATGGTCTCATTGCTGTTGATTCTGTACACGGCATCAGCAGCGTGTTAATATAGACGTCAGTCGGTCCAGTCCAGTCCAGTCCAGTCGCTCAGTCGTGTCCCACTCTTTGCGACCCCGTGAATCACAGCAGCCAGGCTCCCTGCCATGAGTCAGTCTCAGCCTCCCAGTTCACGCCGCCGCCCTTCCCCCACCGCTGGCCGTGTGTTTGTTCTCTGTGCTGGCATCTCTCTTTCTGCTTTGCAAATAGGTTCATGTAAACCATTTTTCTAGATTCCATATCTGTCTGTGGATATACTCTATTTGTTTTTCTCTTTCTGACTCACTCTGTATGGCAGTCTCTAGGTCCGTCTGTTTATCTGCAAATGACACAATTTCTTTTCATGACTGACCAATATCCCACTGTATGTGTGTGTGCCACCTTTTCTTTACCCATTCCTGCTGATGGACATTCAGGTTGCTTCCATGTCCTGTTTATTGTAAATAGTGCTGCAATGAACATTAGGGTACACGTATCTCTTGGAATTATGGGGTTTTTTTTTCTGAGTATATGCCCAGGAGTGGGAATGTTAAGTCATATAGTATTTCTGTTTTTTAAGAACCTCCACACCGTTCTCCATAGTAGTTGTATCAATTTACATTCCGAGCAACATTTTGAGAGGGTTCACTTTCCTCAACACCCTCTCCAGCATTTACTGTGTGTAGATTTTTTTTGATGATGGCCATTTGCCACCTCATGCAAAGAGCTGACTCACTGGAAAAGACTCTGATGCTGGGAAGGATTGGGGGCAGGAGGAGAAGGGGACGACAGAGGATGAGATGGTTGGATGGCATCACTGACTCGATGAACATGAGTCTGAGTGAACTCAGGAGATGGTGATGGACACGGAGGCCTGGTGTCTTGCAATTTATGGGGTCGCGAAGAGTCGAACACGACTGAGCGACTGAACTGAACTGGACTGAACTGATTCTTACCAGTGTGAGGTGGTACCTCACTGTAGCTGTAGTTTGCATTTTTCTCATAATTAGTGATGCTGGGCATCTTTTCATGTGCCTGTTGGGCTGGGAGCCAACTCTGCTTCTGAGCAGGATGGGAGAGACAGGACTGCAGCTACAGGGGGATGCAGGGCTGATGAGAGACCCTTCCTGGGAAGATGAAGGTGCAGGAGATGCCAGTAGAAAAAGAGAGGGGACAGGAGATGGGGAAGGATAGGGGACATTATTCTGGAAGGAAAAAGAAGATGCTATCCGGAAGGGCTTAGCCCACCTCTCCCCCCCAGGCAGCTGGAAGGCTGAGGTGGCTCAGACAGAATTTTTCATCTGCTTACCCAGAAGGCTAAGGAGTTTCTGCCTGAAAACTCCATACATTCTAAACAAGCAAAGGCAAGATGATCAACTGACAGTGAAGCAGTAGGAACAGGAGCAGGGAGAGCGGACGTTTAGGAGTGCAACCCACTGACAATAATGGGGGCAGGAAGCCACTGAAATATGAAGGTGAATTTTCAGGTGATGGTGGGAATCCTGCTGGTGTCAGGGAGCAGAGAAGAGAAACAGCAAGCGCTGGGCATGTAGTGCGCCTGGATTCTTCCCTCTGGCTGCAGCGAGCACCCAGGACTGAAGCAGTGCCCGAGTGGGTGGGCGAGGGTTTGCAGGCTGAATGAAGAAGGTCAAGCAGGTACAGATGTTGCCAGTGCAGGCAAGAGGGGCTGGAGTCACCTGCCACGAAGTCCTGGGCACATGGCAAAGCAAAGAACACTGTGAAAGCGACAGGAAGCTTGGAGAAGAGAGAGCAAACAGAGGGAACAGAGGTGCCAGGGACTCACGAAGTAAGGGACTTAAAGAATCAACCAGCGGTCACTGGTGGAACTGGGACTTGAACTCAGGATCTCTGACTCCAAAACCTATACCCTCTCTGCTCTAACCCCCATCTCTGTGAGTCACCCAGAAATACAAGGATATGTCTCCACGGTTCTGATACGGCATACGTGGGGCCTGTCTGCCCCGGAACCCCTGATGGGAAGCGCTGGAAAGTCGTCTGCACACAGTGACAGAAGGTGGATGCTTGCAGGTCCGTGGCCTCCTCCACTTGGATTTTATTCCCCATTTCCTCAGGTCAGCCTTTTTTTAATATTCTGTTAGAGTTCAAAGTAAGGCCAAGGCAGGGATATTTATATATCATCTCTAAACCTGCCCGTTCAAAAGAGGGCAACCCACTGTTACCCCAGTTCCGTGTACGTTAAAGAAGCAGAACTGTAAACACTGAGATTCTGGCTTCAAATTGCCACTTTCATAACCGTAAAAACTCTCCTGCACCCCTGAAGACTCGTTAGACTGTCAGATTGATTCTAAC
Organism: Raphicerus campestris; assembly: GCA_006410735.1. Classification (NCBI taxonomy): domain Eukaryota; kingdom Metazoa; phylum Chordata; class Mammalia; order Artiodactyla; family Bovidae; genus Raphicerus; species Raphicerus campestris. The sequence goes on along the minus strand of SJYW01012019.1, from coordinate 43,885 downwards.
CATTATCTTCATTCTTACTCTTAACACTGAAACATTAAAACTTCAGAATGTAAATATCAAAAGTACTACCAAGACAGTGGGCCCACCAAAAATCAAAAACTACCTGTTGTGGGTTCATGTTGATGTATGACAAAACCAGTACAATATTTAAAAGTAATTACCCTCCAATTAAAATAAATAAATTTATATTAAAAATAAGCGAACTTAACTACATGGTTTACCCCAACTTGTATCGTTGATTGTGACCGTCAGGAGAGCGACTGCTTGCATTTCCATGCCACTTTTTAAAAGTGATTTTCTCATGCTTTATTTTACTTTAGTTCACTTGAGTGGTTATCAAATGTGAGGGCTATATGCATATTACATCCTCAGTCATCTGATAATTGAAAATATAAGTTCAGATTTGGAAGGCGTGTATTTTCTAACATATATGAGTTTGAAACAGTAATAGAGAAATCTGCCAGTACGTGTGAAGTTTTTAAGCACTGCTTTAGCAGTTGAGGAAAACTCCTTAATTGAGGAAGGAAGAAATAACCAAGAGAAGGAGATTGTTAGGCAATGAAGAAATGTATTCGGGTCACATTTATCCCAGAAAGCTCATTTCCTCTCCCTAAATCAGCAACTGAGGAGAGAAGAGGCATTCTGGAGGGCATACAGCCACCCCCAGAATAACTGCAGAAGGATTTTGGAGAAGTTAGTCACAGTTCACAAATTATTTGCATTCAGTAAGCCTCAGTTCTGTATTAGATAATTCTCTACCATGTAAAAGGAATAAAAACAGCTAACAGTGTTGATAGCTAACTTAGGCATGCATTTCACAAGCTCTACGTAGTACAGTCAGACCCCGTACTAAACTTTACTTACACACGTGGTGTAGCTGCATAAAAACAGGCCAAAATGCACTGTAATCAGTATGTGAGTTTTTATCCCCAAAGAAAGTTTAACTCAGTAAAGGCCAGAAAGTATCAATATGAAAGATATTAGCAACGAATGCTAAACCAACAGCCTGAGGAGGGGCCCTGATATACATTCTGCTGTATTTAAGGTGGATAACCAGTGGGGACCCACTGTGCAGCGCAGGGAACTCTGCTCAACGTCACTGCAGCCTGGGTGGAAGGGTGGTCTGGGGGTGAATGAACGCAAGTATGTGTATGGCAGAGTTCCTTTGCTGTCCACCTGAGACATTACATTGTTAATCGGCTAAGCTTCAGTATAAAGTGAAAAGTTTAAAAAAGAAATAAAAAGAGGTCCTGGTCCACCCATATATTTCATCGGCCACCTGAGAGGTTTTCATTCATAACTTGGTATAAACACTGTGTTTTGAGCATTCTGGCTCATGAAAGGATTCAGTGTACTCATATGCCTCCTGGAGTGAAAATAGATCAATTGGGTGGCTGAACTGGTCTGTGTCTAAGTGATCTTAGTTTTGTACTCATTCAGTCACTAAGTCACATCCTACTTTTTGTGACCCCGTGGACTGCAGCACACCAGGCTCCTCAGCCACTGTCTCCTGGAGTTTGCTCAAACTCATGTCCATGGAGTCAGAGAGGCTATCTTATCATCTCCTCCCCTGTTGCCTTCTTCTCCTTTCACCCTCAATCTTTGCCATCATCAGGGTATTTTCCAGTNGGGCATCTTTTCATGTGCCTGTTGGGCTGGGAGCCAACTCTGCTTCTGAGCAGGATGGGAGAGACAGGACTGCAGCTACAGGGGGATGCAGGGCTGATGAGAGACCCTTCCTGGGAAGATGAAGGTGCAGGAGATGCCAGTAGAAAAAGAGAGGGGACAGGAGATGGGGAAGGATAGGGGACATTATTCTGGAAGGAAAAAGAAGATGCTATCCGGAAGGGCTTAGCCCACCTCTCCCCCCCAGGCAGCTGGAAGGCTGAGGTGGCTCAGACAGAATTTTTCATCTGCTTACCCAGAAGGCTAAGGAGTTTCTGCCTGAAAACTCCATACATTCTAAACAAGCAAAGGCAAGATGATCAACTGACAGTGAAGCAGTAGGAACAGGAGCAGGGAGAGCGGACGTTTAGGAGTGCAACCCACTGACAATAATGGGGGCAGGAAGCCACTGAAATATGAAGGTGAATTTTCAGGTGATGGTGGGAATCCTGCTGGTGTCAGGGAGCAGAGAAGAGAAACAGCAAGCGCTGGGCATGTAGTGCGCCTGGATTCTTCCCTCTGGCTGCAGCGAGCACCCAGGACTGAAGCAGTGCCCGAGTGGGTGGGCGAGGGTTTGCAGGCTGAATGAAGAAGGTCAAGCAGGTACAGATGTTGCCAGTGCAGGCAAGAGGGGCTGGAGTCACCTGCCACGAAGTCCTGGGCACATGGCAAAGCAAAGAACACTGTGAAAGCGACAGGAAGCTTGGAGAAGAGAGAGCAAACAGAGGGAACAGAGGTGCCAGGGACTCACGAAGTAAGGGACTTAAAGAATCAACCAGCGGTCACNCAAGGGTTTGCAGGCTGAATGAAGAAGGTCAAGCAGGTACAGATGTTGCCGGTGCAGACAAGAGGGGCTGGAGTCACCTGCCACGAAGTCCTGGGCACATGGCAAAGCAAAGAACACTGTGAAAGCGACAGGAAGTTTAGAGAAGAGAGAGCAAACAGAGGGAACAGAGGTGCCAGGGACTCACGAAGTAAGGGACTTAAAGAATCAACCAGCGGTCACTGGTGGAACTGGGACTTGAACTCAGGATCTCTGACTCCAAAACCTATACCCTCTCTGCTCTAACCCCCATCTCTGTGAGTCACCCAGAAATACAAGGATATGTCTCCACGGTTCTGATACGGCATACGTGGGGCCTGTCTGCCCCGGAACCCCTGATGGGAAGCGCTGGAAAGTCGTCTGCACACAGTGACAGAAGGTGGATGCTTGCAGGTCCGTGGCCTCCTCCACTTGGATTTTATTCCCCATTTCCTCAGGTCAGCCTTTTTTTAATATTCTGTTAGAGTTCAAAGTAAGGCCAAGGCAGGGATATTTATATATCATCTCTAAACCTGCCCGTTCAAAAGAGGGCAACCCACTGTTACCCCAGTTCCGTGTACGTTAAAGAAGCAGAACTGTAAACACTGAGATTCTGGCTTCAAATTGCCACTTTCATAACCGTAAAAACTCTCCTGCACCCCTGAAGACTCGTTAGACTGTCAGATTGATTCTAACCATTATCTTCATTCTTACTCTTAACACTGAAACATTAAAACTTCAGAATGTAAATATCAAAAGTACTACCAAGACAGTGGGCCCACCAAAAATCAAAAACTACCTGTTGTGGGTTCATGTTGATGTATGACAAAACCAGTACAATATTTAAAAGTAATTACCCTCCAATTAAAATAAATAAATTTATATTAAAAATAAGCGAACTTAACTACATGGTTTACCCCAACTTGTATCGTTGATTGTGACCGTCAGGAGAGCGACTGCTTGCATTTCCATGCCACTTTTTAAAAGTGATTTTCTCATGCTTTATTTTACTTTAGTTCACTTGAGTGGTTATCAAATGTGAGGGCTATATGCATATTACATCCTCAGTCATCTGATAATTGAAAATATAAGTTCAGATTTGGAAGGCGTGTATTTTCTAACATATATGAGTTTGAAACAGTAATAGAGAAATCTGCCAGTACGTGTGAAGTTTTTAAGCACTGCTTTAGCAGTTGAGGAAAACTCCTTAATTGAGGAAGGAAGAAATAACCAAGAGAAGGAGATTGTTAGGCAATGAAGAAATGTATTCGGGTCACATTTATCCCAGAAAGCTCATTTCCTCTCCCTAAATCAGCAACTGAGGAGAGAAGAGGCATTCTGGAGGGCATACAGCCACCCCCAGAATAACTGCAGAAGGATTTTGGAGAAGTTAGTCACAGTTCACAAATTATTTGCATTCAGTAAGCCTCAGTTCTGTATTAGATAATTCTCTACCATGTAAAAGGAATAAAAACAGCTAACAGTGTTGATAGCTAACTTAGGCATGCATTTCACAAGCTCTACGTAGTACAGTCAGACCCCGTACTAAACTTTACTTACACACGTGGTGTAGCTGCATAAAAACAGGCCAAAATGCACTGTAATCAGTATGTGAGTTTTTATCCCCAAAGAAAGTTTAACTCAGTAAAGGCCAGAAAGTATCAATATGAAAGATATTAGCAACGAATGCTAAACCAACAGCCTGAGGAGGGGCCCTGATATACATTCTGCTGTATTTAAGGTGGATAACCAGTGGGGACCCACTGTGCAGCGCAGGGAACTCTGCTCAACGTCACTGCAGCCTGGGTGGAAGGGTGGTCTGGGGGTGAATGAACGCAAGTATGTGTATGGCAGAGTTCCTTTGCTGTCCACCTGAGACATTACATTGTTAATCGGCTAAGCTTCAGTATAAAGTGAAAAGTTTAAAAAAGAAATAAAAAGAGGTCCTGGTCCACCCATATATTTCATCGGCCACCTGAGAGGTTTTCATTCATAACTTGGTATAAACACTGTGTTTTGAGCATTCTGGCTCATGAAAGGATTCAGTGTACTCATATGCCTCCTGGAGTGAAAATAGATCAATTGGGTGGCTGAACTGGTCTGTGTCTAAGTGATCTTAGTTTTGTACTCATTCAGTCACTAAGTCACATCCTACTTTTTGTGACCCCGTGGACTGCAGCACACCAGGCTCCTCAGCCACTGTCTCCTGGAGTTTGCTCAAACTCATGTCCATGGAGTCAGAGAGGCTATCTTATCATCTCCTCCCCTGTTGCCTTCTTCTCCTTTCACCCTCAATCTTTGCCATCATCAGGGTATTTTCCAGTGAGTCAGCTCTCTGCATCAGATGGCCAAAGTATTGGAACTTCAGCAAAAGTCCTTCCAATGAATACTCAAGGTTGCTTTCCTTTAGGATTGACTGGTTTGATCTCCTTGCAGTCCAAGGGATTCTCAGCCTTAGTTACAAAAATGTGTAGTTTATTAGCATGGATTCAGTTCTTAGCTAACTCTTTCACTGCTTTACTAAGTGCTCAATTTTAAACTGTGGTCATCAAAAATAATTATTTAGACAATATTCGTTGCTTTTTTTTTTCATTTTTCTGTATTTTAAAAATTGAACCAGATGACTCATGCTGACACCCCTCCTCCCTTTCCTGTGTCTCCCACTAGAGTGGGTTCCTTTTAACACTGACAGACAAAAACCTGATTCTGATGAATTTGGATGAGTCACCTCTGCCCAAGATTCTGTGCTGGGTGCTGTGACGTTCAAGCAGACATCATGGTCAGTTCCTGCATGCAGAGAACTCCCAACGTGTCACTAAACTTACTCAGCCTATAAACAGGAGCTGAGATGGGCAGGGCTTCCGTCCACCCTTCCAGCTCTATCTTTCACCACATCATTCTACCTGTGCTCCAGGAACACAGAAGAACTCATAATAACCCAGAAGATTGTGCTACATCAAGTTTCCACACTGTGGACTCTGTCAGAATAACCTCATTTTCCCGCAAACACCTTTATCCAACCTGTTTGCAATGCTTGCCTCATCTATGAAGCCATTTTGGAAGTGAAAGAAATGCCTGGTCTGTCTTCTCTTCCTTCACTATAATCTAAACTGGCTTGGGTCACAGCACCCAGCAGGTGTAGACCAACACCTTCAGAACCCAAAGAGCGCGAATGCAAGGCTGTGAACTGAGCTGGCCCTCACCATAGGCAGCTGGTGCTGGATTCTCTAGAATCTTCTGAGAACATTTATGAAACATATTCCATTACTGTGCCCCTGGGCACAGAGGAGGGACACACTTATCCATGGGGATTTGTCCTCCATTGTTCCCGGGTGACCCTGAGGGCATTAACCGGGCCACCTTCTATACAACACAAATGTGAAAGGTTAGCAGACGTCCTCCTGACCTCAAAAGATCTGCAAGGAAAGAAGCAGGTCTTATGCAGCATGGGTATGATGCCAGACACTATCAAGCGGCCCCCATGTGAAACCAATCCAGATCCCCAGGCTGGGTCACGTGCAGTGCCTTGAGGCAGTGGTGGGGCTTAGAATGTAAAGCATAATTCACAACTATGACTACAGAAAATTCATCAAATGTTTCCAGCTTGTCACACACCCCACCAGAATAGTTCTGATACAGGTCATGACAGAAAGTACAATGATCTAGGAGAAAATGTGTGTATCCAGCATGTATATTTCCAATATCTACTCAGTTTCTCTAGCTAAAAAGTGCTATGCTTTGACACTGCCTGATTTCTTTCAGGCACCAACCTTTTTCTTGGGAAAACTCCAGGAGATAGGGAGGGACAGGCAAGCCGGTGTGCTGCAGTCCATGGGGTCCCGAAGTGCTGGACACAACTTGGCGACTGGACAGCAGCACACACCTGCCTTTTGGCACGAGTGCTGTATTTTCTGAGTAATGCTGGTGAGGGCTCACACTGATGTCTCCTTTGCAAGCACAATTTACATGCTCACTTTTACCACTTTCCATACAGTAATCTGTCTTAAGAGCTAGCTGACAAGCCTAAAGCACGTGCTGAGCCCCAAATGGCAAAGTCCACCCTGCTTTCTGGTCTCAGATTCCGTGTCTGTCTTCGTCTACTTTCCTCCCAGCTCTCTCCATTCCAGCCTCACAAGCTCATTTTCATAACTTGGTCCATTAATCCAATTCCTTGGAAATTAGGTTTGAGCAAAAGTATGATAGTTTCAAAAAAATAATACAGTGGCTTTGAGTTGATATTTAAACATAAAAATGTTACTCTTGAATGAGCAGGGCACAAGTGGGGATTTGTAGGGTTTTTTTTCTCAATTCACTGGCTCCCTCTGAATGGAAGAAATTCTTAAACTGTGCTTGGATTAAAGATGAAAGGAGATACCCTGAAGGAATAAAATATGGACCCAAATGTCCACATCTGGCTCCATCTGCTTGAGAATGCTGCTCCTGGAGAGAAGCTGTGAGCAGTTCAAAACCAGACTAGGAAGTTTCCTTGGATAAAATTCTCAACCTCTGCTGGAAAATGACATTGTCAGATGGCTGCCATCCACTCCCATTTTCCCTAAACAGATCAAAGCTTCAACATCAATAAAAGAAAAAGAGTGGGAAGGGAGGGAATGTTTCTGAACCCTGCTGGGAAACAGGCCTGTCAGTGATCTTGATGAAGTAGATCAGTGATTTCTCTCAATAAACTGATACCCAGGCTTTCCAGAAAGCATTTAGAAACAAAAGGCAAAGCTTAGCCCATTTTCCTTTTTTCTTTGAAAGGCTAATTGCTCCTGCTGCTGCTAAGTCGCTTCAGTCTGTCCGACTCTGTGCAACTCCATAGAAGGCAGCCCACCAGGCTCCCCATCCCTGGGATTCTCCAGGCAAGAACCCTGGAATGGGTTACCATTTCCTTCTCCAATGTATGAAAGTGAAAAGTGAAAGTGAAGTCGCTCAGCTGTGTCTGACCCTCAGCGACCCCGTGGACTGCTCCTATATCTGCATAAAATATTCTTAAGAGATTCCTAGGAGGTCCAGGAGAGAGGATTCTCTCTTTTTTTAATATACTTATTTACTTATTCCGGGTTGTGCTGCTTCTATAGCTGCATAAAATATTCTTGAGATTCCTAGGATGTCCAGGAGAGAGGACTCTCTCTTTTTTTAATATACTTATTTACTTATTCCGGGCTGTGCTGGGTCTTTGCTGCTGCACCCCGGCTTCCTCTAGGAGCGAGCGGGAGCGGGGGCTGGTCTTCCTGCACTGCGCTAGCTTCTCGCGGCTCTTCTTCCTGCAGAGCACAGGCTCCGGAGGCTGGGCTTGGCAGTTGCAGCCACAAGCTTTTAGTTGTTTGCAGCGTGTGGAATCTTCCCAGACCAGGGATAGAACCCACATCCCCTGCATCGGAGGTGGATTCTTATCCACTCCACCGCAAGGGAAGTCCGAGAGAGTATTCTTATTCTTCACTTCAGCACAGGACATTCTCAATCATCTAGATAGTGTCTGTTACTGTGTAAGTCCAGACACACCACCCTCCTTCTCTTCCACATTCAGAAAGTGCTAGGAGACCAGTGGATAAAGTTTCTGGCCTCGCAAAAGGGGAAATAGCAAAGAAGATGGATGAACAGGGAAACTTTTCAGAGTCTCTTAAAAACCGACTAACACTACCTTGCTAACACGGCTACGATGGCCTGAAGCTGGCAGAGAAACTCTGAATCCCTACAGGGGGGCGAGGCCTGATTAATTCAGTACTTACGCTGAGCTCCTGCCCTTCCAACTCGAATCTGCACTGGGAAAGAGGGAGCGAGGGAGGCGGGGAGAGAGGGACATCTTGCCCTCAGTGCGCCAGGTGATGCACAAAAGGACGCCATGTGCATGCGCTCGTTTCAGCACACCTGATGGCCATGTGGGTGTCATTTGCTGGAAGGTGGCGCAGTTGTAGGGGAAGCTCCTGTTTAGAGAGACAAGGCAGGAAAGCTGTGTCGGAGATCAATTCATGAAATGACCTTGAGTCGCCCACAGACCTCCTCACACCATGGAACCCTCACCTTTAAGCAGAAGGGATTCTCCTGTGTCATGTTTAAGGTCTGATATTCTATGATTTAATGATAAACTTCAACAGAAATCTATTATTTGAGCCACTTTCCGCTTCCCTCTCCCTCCCACCTCACTGGTATTATCAGCACATATTTCACTGGGCTCTCTCCTTTTGTTTATGGCTGCAGAATGTGAAATTCTATTCAAGAACCGGATGGCAGGGGTCACTTCCTGACAAACTGCATATAAGACACCATGAGACGTTCAGAACAGTTTTCTTCCAGCCAAACTTTTCTGTATTTATGTCTCGTAACACACACTCTTATACACCAATAGCGGAATCCCAAGAGCTTCTGGAGTCACCTGGTTTTCTCTTTCTTTTTCAATTAATTTTTAATTGGCGGCTAATTGCTTCGCAGTGCTGTGCTGGAGTCTGCCATGCAACAACCTGAATCAACTGTAAGTATATGCGTGCTTCCCACCTCTTGAACCTCCCTCCCACCACACCCCCACCTTATCCCTCCTGTTTTTAAGCAAGTCTAAGGTACCATGGTATTGGGCTCCAGAATTTGGAAGTCTTCCATGGAGAACCAAGTCCACAGGAAGAACGACGCAGTGCAGCAGGGAAGCCAGCCCGTTCACTCTCCGCTCCCTCCTCCTGAGAGAGCAAGTTCAAAAGCGGGAAAGGAGTATGACAAGGATGCATATTGTCACCCTGCTTACCTAACTTACATGTAGAGTACATCATGCAAAACGCCAGGCTGGATAAATCGAAGCTGCAATCAAGATTGCTGGGAGCAATATCAACAACCTCAGAAACGCAGATGACACCACTCTAATGGCAAAAAGTGAAGAGGAACTAGAGACTCTGTTTCCCCTCCCACCCCCACCCCTCACAGTGGTCATGTACAGATGTGAGAATCAGGCCATAAAGAAGGCAGATGCTTTCAGGCTGTAATGCTGAAGAAGACTCTTGAGAGTCCCTTGGACTGCAAGGAGATCAGACCAGTCAATCCTGAAGGAGGTCAGCCCTGAATATTCACTGGAAGGACTGCCACTGAAACTCCAACGCTTTGGCCACCTGATGTGAAGAGCTGACTCACTGGAAAGACCTTGATTCTGGGAAAAACTGAAGCCAAAAGGGGAGGGGTGGTGGCAGAGGATGAGATAGTTAGTATCACCAATTCAATGGACACGAATTTGAGCACACTATAGCAGATGGTGGCAGACAGGGAGGCCTGGCAAGCTGCGATCCATGGGCTCACAAAGATTCAGACAAAACTGAGTGACTGAACAACAACAAGGCTTCTAAAGCAGAAGCAAATTTGTCTGAGGTGCATGGGACAAAGGGGACACAGATTTGGTCCCTGGACTCCGAAGATGAAGGTGAAGGCTCCAGGGTCAAGGGTGTGGATGGTGGCAGAGCGGTGATAAAGGCTCCTTCCGGCCCATAGCCTGGCCATGCAGGTGCCCAGCTCACGACTCGTATCCTGAGGAGACCCCAGGGTTGTAACTCAGGCAACTATTGAGACAAGAAAGATGCAAACGTCCGCAGGGGCAGCCCTGGAGAGTAATATCTAGGATCGACACTTTTCTCCTATCCTTAGGGTAATGAGAAATGATAGCAACTAAAATCAATGAGTCCTTATTATTGCTTTATATGTTTTGCCTTATTTAAATGTGGCAATAATCCTATAAGGAGGTACCACGATTATATGTCTTCACAGTGCTATCACCCTCATATTATAGACAGGAAAGCTCAGTATGACAAAGGTGAAGGCAGCGGCCCACACTCACACTGCTATTAAAGGCAGTGTTGATACTCACTCTGCTCTTTGACTAAAGAATTCCTCTTTGCAGACATTCTGAGGTCCTAGGCGTTGAGAAGGCTTAATTTTAAAAAGATATTCTAAATTCTAACAAGCTGAAGTGAGATGAATTCAGCATCTAGCTTGAGGATTGGGAGTTACAGCCAGTCTTGTCTCTCCCCTCCCTTAGTTACCCTGGGTGGTGAGCTTGCTGNGTCGCAAACAGTCGGGCATGACTGAGCAACTGAACTGAACTGAAGGGAACATTTCTTGCAAAGATGGGCTCAATAAAGGACAGAAATATTATGGACCTATCAGAAGCAGAAGATATTAAGAAGAAGTGGCAAGAATACACAGAACTATACAAAGAGTATCTTCATGACCCAGATAATCAAGATGGTGAAATCACTCACCTAGAGCTACACATCCTGGAATGTGGAGTCATGTGGGCTTTAGGAAGCATCACTACAAACAAAGCAAGAGGAGGTGGTGGAATTCCAGTTGAAGTATTTCAAATCCTAAAACATGATGCTGTGAAAGTGCTGCACTCAATATGACAGCAAANCCTAGAGCTACACATCCTGGAATGTGGAGTCATGTGGGCTTTAGGAAGCATCACTACAAACAAAGCAAGAGGAGGTGGTGGAATTCCAGTTGAAGTATTTCAAATCCTAAAACATGATGCTGTGTAAGTGCTGCAGTCAATATGCCAGCAAATTTGGAAAACTCAGCAGTGACCACAGGACTGGAAAAGCTCAGTTTTCATTCCAATCCCAAAGAAAGGCAATGCCAAAGAATGCTCAAACTACTACACAGTTGCACTCATCTCACATGCTAGCAAAGTAATGCACAAAATTCTCCAAGCGAGGCTTCAGCAATACGTGAACTGTGAACTTCCAGATATTCAAGCTGGATTTAGAAAAGGCAGAGGAACCAGAGATCAAATGGCCAACATCCGTTGGGTCATTGGAAAAGAAAGAGAGTTCCAAAAAAACATCTTCTGCATTATCGACTACACAAAAGCCTTTGACTGTGTGGATCACAACAAACTATGGAAAATTACAAAATACCAGACCTCCTCACCTGCCTCCTGAGAAATCTATGTGCAGGTCAAGAAGCAACAGTTAGAACTGGACATGGAACAACAGACTGGTCCCAAAACAGGAAAGGAGTACACCAAGGCTGAATATTGTCAACCTGTTTCTTTAACTTATATGCAGAGTACATCATGCGAAATGCCAGGATGGATGAAGCACAAGATGGAATCAAGATTGCCAGGAGAAACAGCAATAACCTCTATATGCAGATGACACCACACTTATGCCAGAAAGTGAAGAGGAGCTAAGCCTCCTGATGAAAGTGAAAGAGGGGAGTGGAGAAGGTGGCACCTGCTGTGTTGCAGCCCGTGGGATTGCAAAGACTCGGACCGACTGAGCAACTGAACTGAACTGAAGAAAATAAAATCCGTGGACAAAGAAGTGTATAAATTGAGCAGGTCTGCCTTCAACACTTACAAATCAGGGAGTCCTTGACAGTAAAAGTCTAACCCAAAACATTCTCAGGTCAGCTAAGAGACTGATCAGTTTGGGAATGGCATTTGTTAACAATCATTCATCTTGTAGCATCATCTCCCAAACCCGACAACAGTGACAGTCACATGACCAAGGATGTTTATGAGCAAACCTTCTATGGGGCTGACAGCCTTGGCTCCTAAAACAGAAGCTAGAGTTGGCTTGGGCAACTTAAAAAGTCACTGCATCTAAAATTTCTCTGTAATGTTTATTGACATATCTTAGTTATCCAATCATTCTGGAAAGCACTTCGCAGTATTTATTAAAACCCATAAATATATTCAAGTTTTTTAAGGTTAGTTAACCTCCTTTTGATGCTAGAAAAGGTTGAAGGCAGGAGGAAAAGGGGACAGCAGAGGATGAGATGGTTGGATGGCATCACCAGCTCAATGGACATGAGTTTGAGCAAGCTCTGAAAGTTGGCAACGGACAAGGAAGCCTGGTGTGCTGCAGTCCATGGGGGTCACAAAGCGTCAGACATGACTGAACAACAACTGAACTCAGTCTCTTTCTGGCATCCCCCTGGTGGCACAGTGGTAAAGAATCCATCTGCCAAAGGTGGAGAACAAGAGGCATGGGTTTGATCCCTGGGCCGGGAAGATATCCCAGAGTAGGAAATGGCAACCCACTCCAGTATTCTTGCCTGGAAAATCCTATGGACAGAGGAGCCTGGGGGGTTACAACCCATACGTCACAAAGAGTCAGACACAAGCGAGCGACTGAGCCCACATGCATGCCATTTTTTCTGAAGACTTGCAAATGATGTCAAGTAAGAGGGAAAGTACATTTACATAATCTAGATACCTTGGCTACAGGATTTACTGATAATAAAAATAGAGAAATAGACTAAACAGCCCACAAGGAGGGAATGCTTAATGAAAAATGTCAAGATACTTGACTGGGAAGCTATTAAAAATGCAATTTTGTCAATCTTAAGCTCCCAATTCATCCCCCCCTTTTCCCTTTTGGTGTCCACCTGTTTATAATCTATGTCTGTGACTCTATTTCTGCCTTGCAAATAGGTTCATCTGTACCATTTTCCTAGATTGCGTCTATATGCATTAATATATGGCATTTGTTTTTTCTATTTCTGACTTATATCACTCTGTACAAAAGTCTCAAGGTCCATCCACATCTCTGAAAATGGCACAATTTTGTCCCTTTTTATGGCTGCTGCTGCTACTGCTAAGTCGCTTCAGTCGTGTCTGACTCTGTGCGACCCCATAGACGGCAGCCCACCAGGCTCCACCATCCCTGGGATTCTCCAGGCAAGAACACTGGAGTGGGTTGCCATTTCCTTCTCCAGTGCATGAAAGTGAAAAGTGAAAGTGAAGTCACTCAGTAGTGTCAGACTTGTAGCGACCCCATGGACTGCAGCCCACCAGGCTCCTCCGTCCACGGGATTTTCCAGGCAAGAGTACTGGAGTGGAGTGTCATTGCCTTCTCTGTTTTATGGCTGAGTAATGAAACTCCAGTACTTTGGCCACCTCATGCGAAGAGTTGACTCATTGGAAAAGACTCTGATGCTGGGAGGGACTGGGGGCAGGAGGAGAAGGGGACGACCGAGGATGAGATGGCTGGATGGCATCACGGACTCGATGGACATGAGTCTGAGTGAACTCCGGGAGTTGGTGATGGACAGGGAGGCCTGGCGTGCTGCGGTTCATCGGGTTGCAAAGAGTCGGACACGACTGAGCGCCTGAACTGAACTGAACTGAACTGAACGCTCTATGGTGGCCTGCATGGGAAGGCAATCAAAGAAAAGGGTACACGTGCACACGTAGTAGATTCACCGTACAGAAGAAACTAACATGAAATTGTAAAGCACGTAAACTCCGATAATTTTTTTAAAAATACAATTTTTCAGGCAGAGTCAGCAAAATGCTTTTTTAAAAATATGACTTGAGAGTAGTAAAAAGTAGTACACAATTGTATCTGTGACATAATTAAGATGCATAAAAGTGTACTTCAGATAAAGAATGTGGAAAATGGAGAATATGTAAAGGAACACATGTCTGTAACTGAGTTATTCTGCTATATACTAGAGACTAACATGACTGTAAATTAGCAACTTTGTAAATTATTCAAGAAAAATTGAACATGAAAAAACAATTTTAGTTGTCATGACAGAATTGTTGGTGTTTTTAAATTTAATATTCATTTGTATTCCTGTTTCTATTAAGTTGTGCAATAAACTGTCATTTTTAAACAGCTGCTGCTTGCCCCATAGACATGAAACCTCAAAACTATCGTGGAGGCTTTGCAGGTGTGGCTAGACTCTCCCCATGCCCCTCCTTGGCGTCACAGGGCCACTTGAAACCTGCTTGGCACAAGACTGACTCAGCTCTAACATTGCAGGCCAGCTTCTGAGGTCATCCGAGCAAAGCAACCAGCAAAGGGAAGAGTGGTGTTCTGTAATGAGACTGCAGAATGAAGGGCCATGCTTCCATGCCCACGTTGGCCATTCCTGCCCCGACTGTCGCTTATCATGAGCCAATGTCACTTGTATTCAACCATCAATTTGCCTTGTGCCCTTGGACAAAATGTCCACCTTCTCTTTCTTGTTCATGTGCAGACGGGCAAACGCAGAGGCGGTGCACGTGGCCCTTTGAGGCCCTGTCCTCATCCAGCCTTGCACGACGGCTCTGTCATCTTCATGAGAACAGAGTATAGAGTGCTGAGGAAGAGCAAATTGGCACGACCTTTCCTCTTTCCTCAGGAGGTGTTGGTGGCATATAGCAAAAGCCCTGAAAATGCCTACACTCTTTGACATAGCAATTCCATATCTGGAGATTCCCCCCTCCATCCCCAGCCAAGGAAATAATCAGAGATGGCCGCGAAGATCTGTGAACCGGGAAATTTGCCTTAGGCATAATGACCAAAAAATAAAAATAAAAACAAAGCTCAGGCAGGTAGGAATTGGTTAAGGAACTCCTCTGCAAACATATATTGTGAAATCACTAGAAAGTATTTTAAAAGGACACTTGATGACAAACACAATGTTCAGCATAAAACAGTGGGGTAAAGGGCAGGTGGTTCAATCATCAAATAGACAGATGTGTTCATAAATATCGACCTCTAATATGGGCTTCCCTGGTGGCTCCGTGGGAAAGAATCCGCCTGCCAAAGCAGGAGACGTGGGTTTGATCCCTGGGTCTGGAAGATCCCTTGAAGAAGGAAATGGCAACCCATTCTAGTATTCTCGCCTGGAAAATCCCATAGACAGAGGAGCCTGGCAGATTACAGTCCATGGGGTCATAGGAGGGTCAGACAGGACTTAGCGACTAAACGACGCATATGTATGTAGAGAAAGAGAGTCAGTGAGAAAGGAGAAAGAGAGGCTGGTTTTTAAATAACCCATCACTGTCCGTGTGAACTTCAGCAAGTTATTGGGCTTCTCTGTGCCTCCATCTGCTCACTGTAAAGTTGAAATAAAAATAGGACTTACCTGGAAGAACTATTTTGAGAACTGAGTTAATAAATTAGAGTTCTTCATCCTCATGCAGCTGGCACAAGCACACAGTAGACAGTGGCTGGGGCCTCAAATACGACAAGAGGAAACCGTAACAAAACCCTTTTGTCTCTTTGCCCTTAAAGCATTTTCACACACGAGTTTGAAAGGTCTCACACCCTAAAGTTATTAAACAAAGATGCCTATTTCCAAGTTCCAGGTGAAAAGACCAAGACACAGAAGTATCATAATTAGCCAGTGAGTTATTAGAACTGGAAGTAAAATCTCCCATTTATTCCTCCTTTCTGGGGCTCATGCCATGATTTAAGAAATACTAAAGAATAGTTCATGCTATTTGAGTTTTTTGCCATGTGCATGTATTACTTGATTCCAAAAAAAAAATTACCATTGCCATTAAATTTTTTTTTTAATGAAAGAACATTAAGGGAACACACAGTCGCATTAAAGGGAAGAAACGGACTCTATTTCTAGTTCTCTGTCTGCCTGCCAACTGCCCAGCAGTGAAAGCACCCAAACCCGACAGTCTCCCTGGGGGCGCAGCCGCTGCTCCCACCTGGGCACACAGCCCCTGGTTAAGGGCCTGTTTCCTGCGGAGGAACGAGGACGGCAGCGCTGGGGCAGACGGGAGAGACTCCTTCGCATCCAGGGGTTCTCGGTAGAGCGCTTCGCAGAAGCTGCAACGGGACGGCCCCCTCCTGCTCGGCGGTTCCCAGGGTCGCGGGCAGCCTACTGAGACTTCTTCCACTGGCTCCGACTGCTGCAAGTCCCCTGCACCCTCTATTAGAATAAAGCGACGTCGTCAGTCTAACGAGAATTCATCAGTTTACCCGAAAAGCGTGAGCATAGAGCAATAGGAAAGGAATAATAAGCCCCACTTTTGCCAATGGCAGGAACGAGCAGGGGTCCTTAAAGACACCAGCCAGGGTTCTTGGCCTTTCTCAGTCAACAGACATTGGCTAGAGGCCAGACAAGAAATTCGGGCAAGGCTTTACTGGGGCCCCTGCCGCAGCAGGGGGGAGCAGAAACAAGTCCCAGGTTTGCTTGCTTGCTCCCTGAAGTGGGCGGCAGGGAGCCTGTTCTCTTTAGGGGTGAGGGTAGGGCAGTGTTCAGCGGCTGGGTCACAGGGCTGCCTTAGGTGGTCGGCCTACCCCTCAGGCGTGCTGAGTGCAGGGGGCATGCGCAACACCCTGCTTTTGCTTCTGATGCCCAGTTTCTGCTCTGGGCTCCTCAGAAGTGGGAGTTGGGTTTTTGGTCTTTTGTATGTTTTTGGCCAGAATCTGTCCTAACTGTACATGCGCACGGTTATTTTTGGTCCAGTACCGTTTCTTTGTATTCTGCTGCTGGAGAAGTGGTGAGTCCAGGTGCAGGCACTGTGGCACCCCAGGTCCCAGCCCCGCCACTAAATGTGGATGGAAAACACTCTGCAAACAAAGCATCTGGGAGGGATTGCATCAGGAAGTTCCACACGATACTTGGCATTCTCATGTAGATTCAGCTTTTCCATAAGTGCAGTGAGCAGTGTTAAATTAATCCATTCACCTCTCTGAGTCACACCTGGCATCTAAAAAAAACCAGGCTCCCTTCTAACTGCCAGTGATCCTTTAAGCAAATCAATAGGCGGAATAGAAGGCCCCCCCACAGCACTGGAAGCTCTAGTGGAGAGACCACCTGAAATTGCACCACAATAAAATACCACGCTGAATGGAAGAAAGTAATTCAGGAGCATCCCTTTCTTAGTTCCTGTAGATCTGCTGCTGACGCCAGGGCTGCTGAACGGAAGAGCAGTGTGTCTGACTCACTGTCGCAAAATGTAAAATTCAAGAGCAAAAAGCAGAGGCAGGAAAGGCAGAAATCATTATCTTCAAACTTGGAAAGAACTGGCTCATAAATTCCTCCTCTCCTGCTATCCATCAAGGATTAAAATACTTTCAGCTCATTGCTTCCACCACATCAGTGTGCTTAATGCTGTACAGGGGATGAGCCTGAAACCCAGCAGCTAATGCTCACAGTTCCTCTTGGGGTGTGAACGGGAAGCGGGAAGGGTGATTTATTTGGTTTAAGAAAAAGAAA
>SJYW01012018.1:980746-1002151 GCA_006410735.1 Raphicerus campestris | reverse complement strand
GGGTTTTCTAGAATCAAGCTTGGCTTCTTTCTGGCCAATCCCCACTGGACTCCATTTCCCTTATCAACCTGCAGATCACCTCTCATTTGTCATCTTTATTAGCTTTTAATCTCCCATCAGTTTAGTGCTGAGGTTTAAGAGTAGGATTAGGGGGGGAGTTTAATTGGATGATCTTCCATGGCCCCTTGAACATCAGATTCAATAAAAGTTTATGAAAAGATAAAATCGCAAAGAGTTTATAGCCCCAGACAGAGCAAGAGACTGGGGCGAGAACAAGGTGACTGTTTTTCAACCTCATATAATCCATGTTTCGACTTGATTAAATGAGAAAGTGCGTTTTTCATCTCTCTCCCTTCCTCTCTCTTTTTCCTTGGGTACCATGAGCCTTTTCTGCCTGCTGTAAGCAAGAAGCCCCTTTCTGCCAGGCTCTCATCACCTCTTCTTTGATTCTTTCTGACAGGAAGACTAATGAAACCTGGGTGCACCAGAAAATAACATTTATTTCATGCAGAAATATGCTGATCCACCACTGAAGGTGGCAGAAATGATGCATCTGATGGGAAAGAGGCCANTTCTTTCTGACAGGAAGACTAATGAAACCTGGGTGCACCAGAAAATAACATTTATTTCATGCAGAAATATGCTGATCCACCACTGAAGGTGGCAGAAATGATGCATCTGATGGGAAAGAGGCCATTCTTCAGGAGGGGAATGTGAGGTCCAGGAGGAATCAGGAAGGAAATTTGAACCATCTTGAACCCACCTTCTCCAGCCTCCCATCCTCCATTCATGCTGTATCACTTCTTCCAAGAGTCAGGCGACCAGACAGTGAGGATGGGGTGGGCAGCAGAATCATTTGTGAATGTGTTCATTTATTAATTCAGCAAACATTTGTTGCAGGCATGCTATGTGTCAGATGCTGTGCTAAACTCTGGGGATATCAAGGTGAATAAAGCCAGTTCTGCTGGCGGGAGGGCATAGTCTGTGGAGGAGATGGACTGTTTGAAAGGGAATTAATTTTGCTTTTTACAGCCTTAGAGGTGGATCTTGTGGGCTTCATGGCATGACTGTGATCTTGCAGCAGAGTCTGGCTGTCAGACCATGATGCAGGGTTTTGCACAATAAAGGAGGAAAAAACTGTGGGTTCCTAAAGGGAATCTGATGGGAGAAGCTAGGGGAGGGGGGCAGGAAGAGGAGCCAAGGAGTGGTTGTTAGTCGTGGACTCCCTGGGGGTGAGGATGTAATGGAAATTTCCCAGTGTGGATGGCCTAAAGATATTCAGAGTAGTCAATACTCATTAATGCCTTGTGGAGATATTTATTTTTTCTTCTATTCATTCAATAAAGGTAAAAGCCCCTAACCATGGGTGACCATGAAGATGTAGCTTCCCAGGAATTCATAGAAATCTAAAGTTGGTTTTTGGATTTCCACTGGCCACAGATTGGGGTTTAAGCCAATGATAAGTACCAGGAGACCCCCAGCGATGTGTGATTTACACAGCTGTTATTGACTACAAGGTGTAAGAAAGGCAAGGGTACAAATGAAAGCCAGTGCTTGAGGGAGTGAACGAGCCATCCACCTGGGAAGGGGGTGTGCTGGGCATCAGAAAAGTCTTGATAAATAGATTGGGGAAGGAGGAAGGGCACAAAGCACCTTACGATAAAGAAATAGCCAGGAAATAGGAAATGATAACAGTCATGGAGGTTGGGATACCAGAGGAAGTTATGAGGGCTGAAGGGAGAGTTGAGGCTGCTGGGTGGGGTGATGGTGGTGGTGGTTGGGGGGAATCTTGGAAGGCCTCTGATGCCTAATAAAGGAGCTCAGATGGTGGTGGTTGGTGCTGGACCACTGAAGAGGGTATGGGGGAATCAGAGTTACATGCTCATCTTAGAGGTATCACCCTGGCTCAGGGTAGAGAATAAATTGGAGGGGAGTGGGGCTGGGCCATGTTGGCCAGGCCAGGGACAATAGTCCAGGCCCAAGCATAGGTGGTCACAGTACACACTGGGAGTGGACAGGATGGAGGGATGTTTCCAATGGAAAAGGGAAAAGCCTTTGTAATTGGTTGACTGTGGGGGGTGAACACAGAGGAAGAAATTTGTGTTTCCATGGTCTGCAGACTGAATGCCAAGGTGGTAAGCTGTGTTATTCTTTTGCGGGAGGTAAGCAGGAGGATGTTCAGATGTGTTTGGACAGATGACTTTTTATTGTGTTGAAACGTAGGTATTTGTTAAGCAGGCAGATGTGCTTAAAGCTATGTAGAGGGAGGAGATGGTCCTGGAGGATGTAGAGTGGTTAAAACGAAAGAGGGAAGAAGAGATAATGATGGAGGGAAGGGAAGCAGAAAAAAAAAGTGACCATGGATTTCTGACTTTGTCTCTGACGATGTTCTAGGACCTGTCTTTTTCTACTACTTGTGGATGGGGATTTTCTAAAAGTCTTAACCATGACAACAAAGGAGGATGACTCCATGTTGTCAGCAGACATATGGGACGGGGTGGGGATCCAGGTGCGTGCGTGTGTGCTAAGTCTCTCAATGATGTCTGATTCTGTGTGACCTCAATGGACTGTAGCCCGCAGGGATCCTCTGTCCATGGGATTCTCCAGGCAAATATACTGGAGCGGGTTGCCGTGCCCTCCTCCAGGGGCTCTTCCCTAGCCAGGGATGGGACCCATGTCTCTTACATCTCCTTCATTGGCAGGCAGGCTCTTTTATCACTAGCACCATCTGGAAAGCCCAGGTACCTTGCCCTTAATGGCGGGGTCTGGTGAGGTGCAGACCCACCTGCTTATTCCTGAGTAGAACCCCATGGTCACAGTGTCTTTGTGTGGCTCAAAGTGAGAATAGCCTGGTGTGAGAGCTAGATGTTTGTTTGAAGCTATTAGAGCAGAGGTGGATTCAAGCTTTGTGGTGCTTCAGGCTATTGTGATCTTTTAAGAGAAAGAATACAGAATTTTTGTGAATAAATTTGGATATTGAACTTTGGAATGGATTGTGGACGTGAGAAGCTTTGAAGCTTAAGCTCTGTTAGCTTCATGGTGAGTTCTCCTTGACTTGAGAGACTTCCAAGAAGCCCAGGAGAGGCTCATGGGTATTGGATCTGTGTGCTGTGCTATGCTGTGTGTGTGTGTGTCTGTGTGTGTGTGTGTGTGTGTGTGTGTGTGTGTGTCTGTGTGTCTGTGTGTGTGTGTATATGTACTGCATTGATGTATGAGGATGCACTAGGAAAAGTGGGAACTCAGTACTAGGTATTTTTTAAATCGTGTTCCATCCAGCAGGGAGCTCACATGAACAAGGGTCCTAAGGTCCTTACCCTGGAAGTCAGCTGGCGTGCCTATCTGAGATAAGAGTGACATAAACCCTTGTTCCATGTTTAGAAGGAGCCCAATGGTTTCCCCAAAACTTCTGCAAATCCATGAAGGACGTACATTCCCACAGTCCCTGAGCCTGAGCCAAATGAGCTGTTTTTCCTCCTTCTCGTATTGACTCAGACGTGGAACTCATGCTCTTTCTGTGAGTTACACAGATGTGTAAACACTCATTCCCTCACATCCACAAGTCTTTATGTAGAAGGCAGATTTTACTGAATAAAAGATGGGTATATTGGAGTGAAAGTGAAAGTCGCTCATTCATGTCTGACTCTTTGTGACGCCATACACTGTAGTCCGCCAGGCTCCTCTGTCCATGGGATTTTCTAGGCAAGGATCCTGGAGTGGGTAGCCATTCCCTTCTTCAGGAGATCTTCCTGACCCAGGGATCAAACCCATGTCTTCTGCATTGGCAAGTGGATCGAATTACAGGCAGATTCTTTACTGTCTGAGCCACCACGGAAGCATCTACTGGAGTAACAAACAATTTAGAATTGAACGTTAGCCATCTCGAGTTACCATTTCACTTGGCCTTCCCCTCTTCCTTCCTGCCTTTCTTTCTCTACTTTGCTCTTCCTTTATCCCCAACTCTTGTTCCTTGCAGTTTAATGGTATCTTTTGATCCTTGTAATCCAGTGCCTTCTGGGTTTTACTTTCCAAGCCAAGTGTATTAACTAGTGCTGTGTAACAAACCACCCCCCAAATTCTGTGTGTTTGACAACATCATTTATTATTTCTGATGAGTCTATGGTCTTGCTGACTTTGGCTGGGAATGTTCCTGTATAGATTGTCAGCTCGTGGGTCCCCTTGGTTGGTCAAGGATGCCCTTGACTTTCTTCCATGTGTCTCTCATCCACTCTCAGGCCAGTCGTTGACATGTTCTTATGGTGGTGNTGATGTCTGATTCTGTGTGACCTCAATGGACTGTAGCCCGCAGGGATCCTCTGTCCATGGGATTCTCCAGGCAAATATACTGGAGCGGGTTGCCGTGCCCTCCTCCAGGGGCTCTTCCCTAGCCAGGGATGGGACCCATGTCTCTTACATCTCCTTCATTGGCAGGCAGGCTCTTTTATCACTAGCACCATCTGGAAAGCCCAGGTACCTTGCCCTTAATGGCGGGGTCTGGTGAGGTGCAGACCCACCTGCTTATTCCTGAGTAGAACCCCATGGTCACAGTGTCTTTGTGTGGCTCAAAGTGAGAATAGCCTGGTGTGAGAGCTAGATGTTTGTTTGAAGCTATTAGAGCAGAGGTGGATTCAAGCTTTGTGGTGCTTCAGGCTATTGTGATCTTTTAAGAGAAAGAATACAGAATTTTTGTGAATAAATTTGGATATTGAACTTTGGAATGGATTGTGGACGTGAGAAGCTTTGAAGCTTAAGCTCTGTTAGCTTCATGGTGAGTTCTCCTTGACTTGAGAGACTTCCAAGAAGCCCAGGAGAGGCTCATGGGTATTGGATCTGTGTGCTGTGCTATGCTGTGTGTGTGTGTGTCTGTGTGTCTGTGTGTGTCTGTGTGTGTGTGTGTGTCTGTGTGTCTGTGTGTGTGTGTATATGTACTGCATTGATGTATGAGGATGCACTAGGAAAAGTGGGAACTCAGTACTAGGTATTTTTTAAATCGTGTTCCATCCAGCAGGGAGCTCACATGAACAAGGGTCCTAAGGTCCTTACCCTGGAAGTCAGCTGGCGTGCCTATCTGAGATAAGAGTGACATAAACCCTTGTTCCATGTTTAGAAGGAGCCCAGTGGTTTCCCCAAAACTTCTGCAAATCCATGAAGGACGTACATTCCCACAGTCCCTGAGCCTGAGCCAAATGAGCTGTTTTTCCTCCTTCTCGTATTGACTCAGACGTGGAACTCATGCTCTTTCTGTGAGTTACACAGATGTGTAAACACTCATTCCCTCACATCCACAAGTCTTTATGTAGAAGGCAGATTTTACTGAATAAAAGATGGGTATATTGGAGTGAAAGTGAAAGTCGCTCATTCATGTCTGACTCTTTGTGACGCCATACACTGTAGTCCGCCAGGCTCCTCTGTCCATGGGATTTTCTAGGCAAGGATCCTGGAGTGGGTAGCCATTCCCTTCTTCAGGAGATCTTCCTGACCCAGGGATCAAACCCATGTCTTCTGCATTGGCAAGTGGATCGAATTACAGGCAGATTCTTTACTGTCTGAGCCACCACGGAAGCATCTACTGGAGTAACAAACAATTTAGAATTGAACGTTAGCCATCTCGAGTTACCATTTCACTTGGCCTTCCCCTCTTCCTTCCTGCCTTTCTTTCTCTACTTTGCTCTTCCTTTATCCCCAACTCTTGTTCCTTGCAGTTTAATGGTATCTTTTGATCCTTGTAATCCAGTGCCTTCTGGGTTTTACTTTCCAAGCCAAGTGTATTAACTAGTGCTGTGTAACAAACCACCCCCCAAATTCTGTGTGTTTGACAACATCATTTATTATTTCTGATGAGTCTATGGTCTTGCTGACTTTGGCTGGGAATGTTCCTGTATAGATTGTCAGCTCGTGGGTCCCCTTGGTTGGTCAAGGATGCCCTTGACTTTCTTCCATGTGTCTCTCATCCACTCTCAGGCCAGTCGTTGACATGTTCTTATGGTGGTGGATAGACAGGATAGAAAAGAGAGTGAATATGTGCAGGAATTTTTCCAGCTTCTGCTTCCATCTCTTCACTATCTTCTCATTCACATGGCCCTGCCTGGAGTCAGTGTGGGAAGCACTGGGGAAGGACAAGGCTACACACAGCATGGGAAGCTGGGGATGTTAGTGTAATACATCACTCGCACCATGTCTTCCAAGCAGTATTTTCCTAAGCAAAGACTATTCCCTCTCTAGGAGGCATGCTGGTTCCAGCTGTTAAGACAATAGTTTGTTTCACTCTGCTACATCTGGTTCCTGCTTTGCATCTTATTACACAACAAAATAGCCCAGGGTATTATGCTTTATGGGGGTTTAAGTGTTTCCACATGAAAGGCAAATATTTGTAGGTCATTGATTTATTTCTCTAAATCTTACAGGCGGATCTAACCTCTTTTTATTTTTAAGAGTCCTGCCTAAGTTCCAGTGACTGTTGTTGTTTTTTAATTTTTGTTGGAGTATAGCTGCTTTTTGGGCTTCCCTCGTGCCTCAGATGGTAAATAATCTGCCTGAAATGCAGATTTTGATCCCTGGGTCGAGAAGATCCCCTGGAGGAGGGCATGACAACCCACTTCAATATTCTTGCTTGGAGAATCTGATGGATAGAGGAGCCTGGTGGGCCACAGTCTATGCGGTCACAAGGAGTCGGACATGACTGAGCAGCTAACTCTATAGTTGGTTTACAATATTGTCTTAATTCCTACTGTACAGCAACGTGAATCAGCTATATGTATACATATTTCCCTTCTTTTGGGGATTTAGGTCACCCTAGAGCATTGAATCAGAGAAGGCAATGGCACCCCACTCCAGTACTCTTGCCTGGAAAATTCCATGAATGGAGGAGCCTGGTAGGCTGCAGTCCATGGGGTCGCGAAGAGTTGAACATGACTGAGCGACTTCCCTTTCACTTTTCACGTTCATGCATTGGAGAAGGAAATGGCAACCCACTCCAGTGTTCTTGCCTGGAGAATCCCAGGGACGGGGAATCTGGTGGGCTACGTCTATGGGGTCGCACAGAGTTGGACACGACTAAAGTGACGTAGCAGCAGCAGCAGCAGAGCACTGAATAAAATTCCCTGTGCTATACTGTAGGTTCTTCTCATTAATTATCTATTTTATACATAGCATCAATAGTGTATATATGTCAATCCCCATCTCTGGAGAACAGAAAAAGGAGATAAAGCTGAAGTTACTTTGCCAGCACTTCACATCCCTTGGC
Source organism: Raphicerus campestris (assembly GCA_006410735.1). Lineage (NCBI taxonomy): Eukaryota > Metazoa > Chordata > Mammalia > Artiodactyla > Bovidae > Raphicerus > Raphicerus campestris. The sequence goes on along the minus strand of SJYW01012018.1, from coordinate 994,911 downwards.
CAAAAGGAGACACTGAGGCAATGCAAAAAAATCCTGGTGATTCTGAATTCTAAGAATGCTTAGACTATACATGCTCCACAAATTAGCACAAGGGCACACTGGACATCCGTTGTCAATGCAAGTCTTGGGAAAGTCTCACTAAGGAGGACATTTGGGAGTTGGGAAGATGAAAATCAGGGTTTCTTCCTCACTGTTCTCATTTTATAGGAGAAGTTATAAGCTTGAGTGTGGGGATTCTGTTTTGCATGCTTCCTTTCACCACATCCTTCTTAATCAAGGTGTGTGTGTGTGTGTGTGTGTGTTAGAGAGAGAGATGGCGTGCATATATTCTTATGTCTATACACATATATCAACATACTTTGGGGCTTTCTGCTGAGAGACATTCAGCTTTGACACTGCTTTGCTCTGCTTTGTGTTAAGCCAGACAATAAAAGAAATGATTAGGGGCTTTCAGAGTGAGCACCTGACAATAGGGAAAGGTGAATGTGGGCTGATTGAAGCTACATTTCCCTACTTCCTGCTGAGAGGGGAAGGGCAGCCCAGGCTGATGCAGCACCTGCATTTTGCAGGACTAGTCCCAGGCTGAAACCTTCTCCTCACTTTTCCTCCCCTACTTCCCCCTGCCCACCCCAGGGCCCTCAGGGTTGGTTAAATTTAGTGTTCTGGTGAATCCAAATCCATGCGATTTCTTCCAGGACTGTGAATCTAAATGTCACCCTCACTGAACAATTACTAACACATTGTGCTGATGGGGGTTGTTCAAAAACTGTGTGACTGGGAGGAAAAGGAAAGAGGAGATGAGTCTGGGGAAGGTGCACAGAGGAGGAAAGAAAAGAGATTTTGGGATATGATGAGTGTGATTTCTTCTCCCATGGTCTCCCCCAAAACCAGCCCAGATGAAGTCAACTAGGATATAGCTCCTGGAGCAAACTTCGTTGAGTTGCAGTGCCTATATAGGAAATCTGAGAAATAACCAGGCACTCAGAGATGGGAGTGGTTGTTTGTTATAAAACCTTCCCCCACTTCTCTCGAAACTTAGACACGACATTCCACTTGGAGTTGAGTAAGACTGCTATTAAGACTCGGAAATTCTCTTGAGGAATGTCCTGTGTTCAGGGGAGTTGGGGACAGGGTGGGGTAGGGTGAACAGCCATGAAGTGAAGCCACCTAGACCTTCATCTGTGCCCAGCCCCCCTGTCAATTGTGTGACCAGGGATTTACTACTTTGTTTTTCTTATTTTGTTAAATGGGGACAAGTATCTGTTCTGCTCACTTTGCAGGATATTGTGATAACCAAAGGAGATGATGTAGGAAGAGCTCTTAAAAAGAGTTCATCTGGGCTCCATTTGTGGAAGAAACTCACGCCATGCTTGGCTCGAGGTGAGTGGACATTTCAAAAGCTAGGGAGGCATGCAGGCCCTCAGGTCTGGGGCAAGACTTCTGGGATAAAACTCAGCCACACCCATGGCTGACTAGCTTTGTGACCTCAAGGAAGTCCCCATGTCCTTTGGGTGCCTCAGTTATGTAATCTGGAAAGAGAGAATAACCATCCTTACCTCTTAAGGTCATTGTGAGATTTATTTTTTAAAAGACTTTTTTTTTTTGACTTGGACCATTTTTAAAGTCTTATTGAATTTGTTACAATATTGCTTCTGTTTTATGCTTTGTTTTTTTTGGCCGAAAGGCATGTGAGATCTTACCTCCCCTACCAGTGATTGAACCCCTTTGCACTGGAAGGCAAAGTCTTAACCACTGGATCACCAGGGAAGTTCCCTCTTGTGAGATTTAAATGAGTTAAAACATTTAAGTGCTTGTGTATCCGATGTACTTGGTTGCTTAGTCATGTCTGACTCTTTGTGACCCATGGACTGTAACTCTCCAGGCTCCTCTGCCCATGGAATTCTCCAGGCAAGAATATTGGAGTGGGTTGCCATTTCCTCCTCCAGGGAATCTTTCCAACGCAGGGATCAAACCTTCATCTCCTGCATTGGCAGGCAGAGTCTTTAACACTGGGCCACCATTTAAGTGCTTAAGTGAAGTGAAGTTGCTCAGTTGTGTCCGACTCTTTGTGACCCCATGGACTGTAACCTACCAGGCTCCTCCCTCCCTAGGATTCTCCAGGCAAGAGTACTGGAGTGGGTTGCCATTTCCTTCTCCAGAGGATCTTCCTGACCCAGGGATCGAACCTGGGTCTCNGCTCATGATTTTACCAAGAAGACAGTGCCTATATATTTTCACTCTAGGCATAGATTTTTTTTTTAAGCTAAAAGCCTTTATTTTCTAGAGCACTTTTAGGTTTAAAAAAATTGAGTAGAAAGTACAGTGAGCTACCATATATCATTCCTTCTTTCTCTTCTTGGTTTTCCCTATCAACATTTTGTATTAGGATGGTACATTTGTTACAATTAATGAGACAATATTCAACCATTATTTTTAACTACAGCCCGTACTTGACATTGGCTGCATTCTTGATATTGTACATTCTATGGATTTGGAAAAATATGTAATGACATGTATCTACCATTACAGTATCAAACAGAATAATAGTTTCATTGCCCCAAAGATCCCCTGTGCTCTGTCAATTTATCTATTTTTTCTCTCCTTTGCAACCTCCTGGCAGCTACCAATCTTTTTATGTTTCTGGTAGTTTTACCTTTTCCATAATGTCATAAGGCTGAAATCATATAGCATGTCACCTTTTCAGATCAGCTTTTTTCACATAGTCCTAAGCATGTAATTTTCCTCCATGTCTTTTCATGACTGGATAACACATTTCCTTTTATTACTGAATAATATTCCATTTTCTGTATGTATCACAGCTTGTTTACCCATTCCCCTGTTGAATATCATATTTGCTTCCAAGTTTTGGCAATTATAGGTAAAGCTTCTATAAACTTATGTGCGAGTCTTTGTGTAGGCATGATTTTCCAGCTCATTTGGGTAAATAGAAAGCAGTGCAATTGCTGGATGATGTGGTAAGAGTATGACTGGTTTTTTAAGAAACTGCCAAACTTTCTTTCAAGGTCGCTGTACCCTTTTGCATTACCACTAGCAACAAATGAGGGTTCCTGTTGCTCCATATTCTTGCCAACATTTGATGCTGTCAGTGTTTTGGATTTCGGTCATTCTAATAGGTGTGTAGTGGTGGCTCATTAACTTAATTTTCATTTTCATGATGACATATGATGTTGAGCAAGTAGAAATAATGTCTACATTTTCCACTCCAGGAATAGTTTTAATAAGCTCATTTATCTTCTCTACCCCATCCCCAGNAATAGGTGTGTAGTGGTGGCTCATTAACTTAATTTTCATTTTCATGATGACATATGATGTTGAGCAAGTAGAAATAATGTCTATATTTTCCACTCCAGGAATAGTTTTAATAAGCTCATCTATCTTCTCTACCCCATCCCCAGTCAATAGAAAATTAGGATGAGTCTGTGGCCAGGATGAGAGAAACAGGCTCACAGCTGCTCAGAGCCTTGAGTCCTGGGTTAAGACTCAGAAGACCTGAACACTGGTCTTGTCCTGCTTCCCTCTGCTGCTTGACCTGAGGTGTCACTTCACTTTTGGAGTTCAGCCTCCTCACCTGCAAAACATGACTCTTGTATTGGATCAGGGGTTTGAAGTGCTTCTTTTCAGTCAGCACCACCAGCTGGAATGAATGGGGAGAGTCACGCAAGGCTCTGTGTTATGATGGAGAGGTGCTGTCTAGCCACATACATGCCCTTCTTGAGAATGATCTCAACTTTACATCCTATTTACAATTCCATGCAATTTAAGTGACAACTGACAGTCTAGCAAAGAGAAAGGGAAGATAGATGTTAAAACACAGATGCCGTGGCTCAAAAAGTTCCCTAGTGGGCAGCCTGTGTTGCGGAGTCATTCTAATCAAGTGTAAGCATCACAGGCTGGACCGTGAGCTCTGCCAGGAGCAGAGAAATCTATCCATCTGTCCTCTGGTGCCCAGAGCCCTGCATGGGAAGGTGCCTTGCTTATGTTTCCTGGGCATCTTGCAGATGCCAGGCATGGTTCTAGGCACCGAGGACAGGGCAGGGAGCAGAGATACATAAGTCCCCATCTTCATGGCGCTTCCATCACAATCATGTGGGTGAATAACCAAAAAGACTAATTTGTGCTCTGTGTACTCTGTTTCTGAAAGCAGGGAGTTTCATCTGTTTAGGAAAATGACCACTCTCTACATTGAGAATTAAAATGAATCTGGGGCCCCAGAGCACCTCGTAGCATAAAGGTGCTGACACAGTGGCAGTGAAGGCTTTGATATGTTTTTCTGGCCTAGCAGATGGATGGCTGCAGCCTGTTGTAACAGCCTGACCTCAGCCCAGGCCTGATCCCCAGCAGAGCTCCAGGAGCCTTCGCATTTGCAGTCCCAGGGGCTTCAGACCCCCAATCCTCTGAGAGTGTAGGGGAGTCTGGACAGGACTTCTTCCTAGTCTGACCCTGGTTTCTAAGAGAGGAGGCCTAGGTTTCTCTGAGGACTGATGTCCCACAGCAAGCGAGCTACACACACAGCCTGTGCAGCCGCGGATGGTGAGGCCTCTGTGAGCTCTGGCCTGAAGCCTTATCTGCCCATAATGGCCCAGGGAGATTATTAAACCCGCCTGAAGACCCAGTCACTTTCCTACTTTCAGAATTGTGTGTAAGGGGTAGAAAAAGTCTAAGAAAGCAAGGAGATGCTTATCGGGGTTTGTGTGCTTGGTGAACTCTTCCTTCTTAGCTGAGTGGTTTGGTAATAGCTTTCTTTGTGACAGAAAGAAATAAATTTCCCTGTTTTTTTTCATCCTGAACACTTGCTATGAGTAGTGGCCTTGACCCTGCTGGGAGGGATAGGAGGAGAGCTTCAGATAACAGACGGAGGCCCCTCAAGGTCTGGACTGTGCAGGTAGCTCCTGAGTTGCTGGAGGGTCTCTGGGCACTCATATGGCCATCCCTGAGGATAGGACAAGTGGCTGGAAAGTGACGGGTAGGTTAGGATTGTGTGGCTGATAGGAAGGGACGGTCAGAGGGTGAGGAGAGCTGTAAGAGAAGCAGAGTTGTAAGGCACTGGGGGCACTCCAACTGGGAAAGCTAACAGCAGTGGGAGAGTTGGAAGAATTACAGCTCAGCATGGTGGGTGGGGCTATTTAGTGTAGAGTAAATGGCTCCGAAGCCTCCAGAATTCTCCAGTGCCCCTCTGTGAATACTCAACGATTAGCACCTTCACAGACATGATACCTTTTATTTGTGACAGTGGCTGGGGGATGGGACCAGAGGGGACCAAACTGCAAAGCATTTTGATTTGGGGGCCAGTGTCATTTCCACTACACCTGAGCTGCTGCCACTGGACAACGATGGGTCATAATGGAGTCAGAATGGATGGGGAATGACTTTCACCCAAATGATAGAAGGAAAGGAAGGAAGGAAGAAGAAGAAAAAGAGAGAAAGGAAGGAAGGAAGAACAGAATGAAAGAAGAAAAAGAAAGAAGGGAAAGAAAGAAAAAAGAAAGAAAAAAGTGATAGGATGAGAAAGAAAGAAAGAATGATAGAAAGGAAGAAGGAAGGAAAGAAAGAAAAGGAAAGAAGGAAAAACAGAGAAGAAAAAACAAAAGAAAGTAAGTTCATGCTTAAGAACATCAGTGTCACTTATCTGGAAACTTTGCTCACTTGTTCTCTGATTTCCAACAAAGGGGCATCAGTGAAGCACGATTGTGGTTCAGTGTTTGCAGTCAGTTCCCGGCAAAGTCATTACACCAGGAGGCACAAAGCACACACCGCGCTAGCCCCCATAAATCACACATTCACACGCACACAACAGGAGACAGCTGAACATGTGGTGAAGATGCTCCTGCCCGTCTGGACCTTCACCTCTGCTAACAAGATGAGGCTGCCTTTTGCAACCAGGTGTGGGCCCGTGTGGCCTGCACAGTCCATTCCCATGATGATGAGACTGATAAAGACAGTGGCTAATGCGTGACGGTTTACTGTGTGGCAGGCGCTGCTCCCAGAGCTGTGTGTGTGGTTATTTAAGCTTTATCAGGGCCTTCTGAGGCAGGTCCTGTTTTATCAGCATCAATCAAGATGAGGACACTGAGGAACAGAGAGACATGCTGAAAGGGTTTGATGCCGTTGTTCAGATGACATCTGTTCTGGGCCAGGTAGAGAGATGGACTTCTACTTGGAGTTCAGCCAAAACTTGATTCCTTGGTCCATTGCTTCCCTCCCTCCTTCCTTTCATTTCTCCCTTCTTGTCTTCCTCCCCATTCCCTTCCTTCCATCCTTTTCTTTCATCCCGCCACATTTGTCGCTTGTCGACTAATTCCAATAACTATGCATGGTTCTAGGAATACAGGAATGAAAAAGCAGTGGCTTCTACCTTTAAGGAATTCAATATCTGGGCAGAATTCAGGGCTTGGCAAGGAGGTGCAGTTGTGGGTGTGAAGGAAAATGAGTTAATCAGCCATTTCCTACCAAGATGGAATGAAAGATGCTTAGAGTGGAAGGGGAGTGTGGGCTACCTGTAGCCGTGAGGGAAAAACAGAAAATGGATGGTGATGGGAAAATATCAAAGGGTCTTTTTGCATGGGGACACCTTCAGTTATTTTTATCTTTTGGCCACTCTTCACAGCATGTGAGATCTTAGTTCCTCGATGAGGGATTGAACCCCTACCCCTTGCACTGGCTGCACAAAGTCTTAACCATTGCACCACCAGGGAAGTCCCTCAAAGTGTATTAAGAGTTTTGCAGTTTAGGGCATGCTGGGCCTGCCGTGGGCTCCCCTGTGACACTGTTGGAGTTGTTTTCTTCCAGAGACAGCAGGGACCTGATGGTGGTGAGGTGTGCAGGGCATGGACTGGTAACGACACTGCTCTGATGCTTGAGGCAGGTGGTAGGTGGAAGGACTGTGCTCATAGAGGAACTAGACTGAAAAGGTAAACTTTTCATGTGAGAGATGATGAGGGAAGAGAAATTCCCTCATGAGTCCACAGGGCTTCGAATAAAAGGCAAAGTTTTGGGGAAATATCAGCTCCTTTTATCAGTTGGTTCATTTATAGATGCTTCTTAAACCTGGAGCAGAAGCAAGACAGTGCCTAAAGGCTGGGTAGGGGGGATAGGCACAGAGAAGCAGAGCTGGGGGCCCTATTTATAGCAGTCCTATGGTTTGAGGCCTGGTCGGGGAGCGAAGCAAGGAGTTACCAGGTGTGAGCTCTCCAATGCACCCAGTGCCCACTGTGCCATGTCTGGGGCAGGAGAGGCAGGCTGGACTGGGCTGGGCTAGCAGGTGAGCAAGTAGGGGTGGTGGTCCTTTCAGTTTTAATCTTATATTTTGCCCATGCCACATGACATACGGAATCTTAATTTCTTGACAAGGGATAGAACCCAGGCCTCCTGCATTGGAAGTGGGAAGTTGTAACCAGTGGACCACCAGGGAAATACCAGGGAAGAATTCTTGAAGGAGGTGGATCTTAAGGGAAGAGTAGGATTGTGTTGGTGGCAGAGAGGATATTTTGGGCTGAGTTGCTGAGAAGACAGTTTCTTCAGCATCCCACAGAATGGATGTGAAGAGAGGCTGAGGAAAAGAGTAGATGGGCAGGGGTGCCTTGGGGGAGGGACACTGTGGACTGTCTCTCCCTCCTGGAACAAGAAGGACGACCCAGGACTCACTGACCTCCAGCACTGGTGAAAAGGGTGTGAGGTGGGAGGTAGAGGCAGAGAAGTATATTCAGGAGGGAAGTCTAGTTTGGTGGTAAAATAGTTACTATTTTGCAAAGCCTGGAAGGAAAGATCCCCTTCCTTTGGGCCATTCTTAGAGAACAGAGCAGGACTGCAAGTCTGAATGAAGGTCTGCGGAAGCTCATGGCTCTGGAGGGAGAGCAGCAGCTACTCTGTCAGTTACCGTTCTGACCCTCGCTTTCGTTCGTTTATGTACGTGTTACTCTCTGTTGGTTANGGAATACCGGAGTGGGTAGCCATTCCCTTCTCCAGGAGATCTTTCCTGACACAGGGCTCAAACCCAGGTCTTCTGCATTGCAGGCAAATTCTTTACCATCTGAGCCACGAGGGAAGCCCATAGCTACCTATGTGTATTGTAAATATTCAGTAGTCTCCTGAATGACAGAATTCAATGTAAGTAGATAATAGATCTTACCATTAAATTCCCATTTAAACCATCTTTTTCCTGGAATCTAAGGAAAAAGAACCACTAATTCCACAGTAATAGAGGACAATCATTTTAGTAATGCTCATTTTTAAATATTTGGTCTCCTGACTCTAGATACCAGAAGTGAAATAAATACTTTGAAGTAATTTGTAGAAGCTACTGTTCTCCCAAAATGTAATGATATAAATGGCTTCTTTCCACTAAGAATTCCAATAAAATTCTCCTGTGCAGAGTATGTAAGGGAATTCCCAGACTACCTGAATGTCTGACATGCCTGAAACATTCCACGCCCTGACTCATTTTACACAGAACAATAGAATCACGCTGTAAATGAGAATTGTGAAGCACTTTGCTTGCAGTTTCCCAAGGAACTTGCCACATCTGATTTCCCACTCATCACACCCTAAACATGTGATGTTCCTTTGTGCCTGAGTTTTAAACATGCTGTGCCCTCTGCCTAGAAAGCCTATCCACCCTTAATCTGTTTTGCAAATCCTCAGTCATCCTTAAGGATGCATCGTAAATGCTGCCTCCTCCATGAAACCTATCCTGGCTCATACAAGCAGAATTAGGTCATTCTCCTCTGTTCCTCTATAGTTTCCTTCTTTTATAATTAATTTATTTCCCTATTTATCTGTTTCTTTGGCTGCACCGGGTCTTAGTTACAGCACGTGGGATCTTCCAGGTGTGGTAGTATGTAGACTCTTGTTCCCTGACCAGGGACTGAACTCCGACCCCTGCATAGGGAGCATGGAATCTTAACCACTGGACCACCAGGGAAGTCCCCTCTATAGTTTCTTGATCATACTGCTGTTATAACACATACACAAACCTATTATTTGTTTACATATGTAATTATTTATCATTATTTGTTTACATCTCTCTCTACATTAAACTCTGAGTCCGCAAACATGTCCTATTTTTACTTTGTCCTCAGTAATAATGTGGTACAAGGAACACATGATGGTTGGGAGACTGTAAGAACCAATGACATTCTGATTATAAACTTCAAGAGCATGGATGCATCTGATCCTTGCTCATTTCTTAAACCCTCCAAGGTTGAACTCATTTCCTTGCACATAGCAGGAAAAAAAAAAAAAAGATTGCAGGAAAGATATGACTGCAAAATTGGCAAAATCTTTTTTTCAGCTTATACTATTTTAATCCAGATTACGTAGTATTTTCACTATATATATATATATCCATATTTTATACTATTTTCACCAAAAAGGAAACAATGGTCATAACTAAAAAATTTTCCAGCTGTACACAGAGGATAAGAAGACATTTAAAATCTAGACCGTGGATGGCTTTAAAAGTCCCACACTCTGTCCTGTCTTACTAGAGGTGTCCAGATTTTCAGGATCACAAAAACCATTTTCCCACCAGTGTCTCTGGAAAAAGTAAGTTGGAGGTGAAGGCTGTTTGTATAATCTCTCCTCCACATCTTGGCCTCTTTTTTATTCTTCCCTATCCCCAAGGTGTAGCGCCAAAGTCATAAACTGGCAGCCCAACCACAAACCTGTTTTGCTCACACAGTGTTTTTATGTTTTTAAGTTAGCTGCCAACATGAAAATTCAGATACCAGCTTCTCTCAGAAAATCCTTTCTGGACGATTCCCAACCCCTTGTCCCACGTGGCAGTGCTCACTGAGCTGAGTAATAGGGGTTCCTGTGAATGGGGACAGCTTCACACATTTGCTGGGGGCTTCCCATGCGGCACAGTGGCAAAGAATCCACCTGCCAATGCAGGAGACCCAGGAGATGTGGGTTTGAACCCTGGGCAGGAAAGATCCCCTGGAGAAGGAAATAGCAGCCCTCTCCAGGATTCTTGCCTGAAAAATCCCATGGACAGAAGAGCCTGGTGGGCTAGGGTCCTTGGGGTCACAAAGAGTCAGACCTAACTGAGGGATTGAGCATGTGCTGGACCACCAGAAGCGTCTGAGTGTGCCTCTTGGTGCAGGGGAAGCTGCAAGCTGACCCCACACCGCAGACCTAGCGCTGAATGCCAGCCCAGAGTCAAGGCTTTGGTTGACCATCCTCATTCCTCTCTCAGACCCCATGGGGAACTTGTGCAAGTCATGGCCCTCTTGGGGCCTCAGTTTCCTCATCAACCACCTGAGGGTACACCACCCCTCCCCGAGACCTCACAATTATAACGGCTATTAAATTCCACTCTTCCTTAAGCTTATTTGAAATTCATTATCAGAAATTCTCTTTTATGACCCATTCTCCTAGGGAACTGGTTAGAAAAAATCTAAGACATCTTTAACTCAGTTTTCCTAGCATTCAGTTCATGACCAACCTAGTGAATTCTGTTTCCATCATAGTCACCATCTCTTCACTGTCCAAACTAATATCATCTTCTACCTTTCTCAAGGCCACTGTGGTAGCCTTTTAACTGGTCTCCCAGCCTCCAGACTCTACCCATTCCCCTCACTTATATCCCACTGATAGACCTATTTTCCTGCAGAATAAATCTCAGTATGTAACTTCCCTCTTTACAAAGTTTCCACAGGTACCCAGGGCTTCCAAAATAAGAAACAAAAATTCATTATTAGTTTGGCAGGTCTGTCATAACGAAGTACTACAGACCAAATAACTTGAACAACAGAATTTATTTTCTCACATTTCTGAAGCCTGGAAATCCAAAATTCGAGTGCTGCCAGGGTTGATTTCTTCTGAGGCCTCTTTTCTTGGCTTGTAAGTGGCTGTCTTCTCCCTGTATCTTCATGTGGCCCTCCCTCTGCATATCTGTGTCCTAATCTCTTCCTGAGATAAGAATGTATTGCTATAAGTTTCCCTCTTAGAGCTGCTTTTGCCTCATCCCCTAGGTTCTGGATTGCTGTGTTTTCATTATTTATCTCTAGGCATTTTGTGATGTCCTCTTTCATTTCCTCAATGATCCATTGGTTGTTTGGTAACATATTGGTTAGCTTCCGTGTGTTTGTTTTCTACAGGTTTTTTGCCCCCTTATAGTTGATCTCTAATCTCATAGTATTGTACTCAGGAAAGATGCTTGATATGATTTCAACTTTCTTGAATTTACTGATGCTTTCTTTGTGGCCCAGTATGTGATCTATCCTGGAGAAGGTTCCAGGTGCACTTGAGAAGAATGTGTATTCTGCTACTTTTGGATGGGATGCTCTGTAAGTATCAGTTACATCCATCTGGTCTAACATGTCATTTAAGGCCTGTGTTTCCTTATTGATTTTCTTTCTGGATGATCTGTCCATTAATGTAAGTGGCACATTAAAGTCTCTCACTATTATTGTGCTACTATCAATTTCTTTTTTTAATAGAGGTCAGTACTTGCCTTATGTACTAAGGTGCTCCTCTTACAAGGACATCACCTTGGTGTATTGGATTAAGGCCCACCCAGTCTCATCAATCTCATCTTCATGTTCAACCAAGTATCCCTATTGATAGTTTAATCCTCAGAGCACAAAGTTTGTACCTCTCATAAAAGGTACAAAGTTTGTACCCTATTTCTGCCTTGTATGAAATTAGCTTTCAGATTCCCCACCCCCCCCACATTTCTTTTTTCCCCCGTTTTTCTTCTCCACATGCAAGCAGATAATCCATTCTGTGTTCATTGCCTTAAAAGAATGTGATAAAGCAGAAAAGTGAGAGAAAAAGGTTTCCAGTATAACATAAATGGCTCACAATAAAAACAAAAGATTTAGAAGGAAACATTATTTGTCATAGTAAGATTCCTCACCCCACCTGCTTAGTCTCCCCAGATCAGAGGGTTCTCAGGGCTAAAAGTAAAGACGGCAAGGGGAGCACCAGCATGTCAATTGATTCTAGAGAGAAGAGGCATTTTATATTGTGTCTCACATAGAACCTTGGGGACACAGAGTAAGATCCCACAAAGGAAATGAATGAATGGTGTGTGTCTTACTTGATTCAGGCTGCTATAGCAAAATGTCATGGACTGGGTGGCTTATAAACAATAAGGATTTATTGCTGACAGTTCTGGAAGCTGGGGTGTCCAAGTACTGATAGATCTAGTACCTGATAAGAGCCCAAACTCCTCTGTCCTTACATGGTGGAAGGGGCGAGGGATCTCTCAGTGTTCTCTTTCATAAGGGCACTAATCCTGCTCATGAGAGCTCTTCCCTCATGACTCAAAGACCCTACCTCTTAACAGCATCACCTCGGGGGTTAGAATTTCAACATGTGAATTTGGGGGAGACACAAACAGACCATAGTGGTGTGTTTGAGCATGCCAGGAAGGGGCACATTGATTACTATGCAGCACAGAAAGGCCTAGAGTAGCAGAGAATCAAAATGTCCTAAAGGGACCATGCCAAGCAAATGAGTATGTCCCTGTGGCTGCTGGCATGAACTGATGATGCAGAACCCTGGGGCCTGTGGACATCTCTATCTGCTGACAGATGACCTGGAGGACCATAAAGACAGCCCCTCCTGCTGCTTTAGGATTATGTAAGCCCCAAGAATTACTTGTGACCCCCAAAATGGTGAGAGCCTCACTGAGTTTATTCCAACTTGGTGAAAAGTAGGCTCAGAACAGAAATCAAGTTAAGGAGAAGTAAAGAAATTGTCCTTTCTTCCCTGAGTTGAATATGAATATTTATACCCCCGGATATTTATTTCTATACTAGTCTGATCCTTCTGACTAGACTATAGCAGAACAGTGACTGAAGCTCTGTTACCTTCCCGTCCCCTGCCATTGCTGTCTCAGTAACTTACCCAGAGTCAATACTCAATAAGTATGTTTTTAAGCTGATTGAACTGATCAAGTATAGGTTCAGGAGTGTACAACAGGGTTGGAGAGCCAACAGCTAGAAGACAATTATTTTTTATTTATGGGGAGGGCCCCAAATGTTTTTCATATTTTCATGAGAAAATGAAAGAGTTGCATCAGTGGTCTGGAAACATCGATGGAATTTGTTTCTCTGGCATACAGAAGGTTGTTTGACCCCAGTGATTGAAAGGAGTTGGCAGGGTCTCTCACTCATGGTCAGAGAGTACTTACATTTTTGGAAAACTGAACCACAGAGTTTTAGAACTGGAAGGGATATTAGTCGAGTAAGCCAACACCCTCTCTTATAAGTGGGAAAAAACTGAAGCCCAGAGATATGTGGCAAGTGGCCCAAAGTAGCAGAGTCAAAGTGAGAGCCAGATACGAGTCTACCCCTTCCTTCTCCCATTTCCCATTCAGCCGGGCCTCCATGACCTGCCCCTCACCCAGTCTCTTGCGGCCCCTCAACTCTCTTGCTCCAGTGTCTCCATAGTTCACCCTCCCCAGCCACCGGGAAAAACCTCAACTCTGACCGAGCCAAGGTTTCTGGGCTCTTGGTACATTAGGCTGCCAAGCTCTGCTTGAGAACCCCAGACAAGCTCACAGACTGGTGCCACCATAAACTCATGGCTGCCAGGCCCTATCAGGTTCTTCAGTGCTCCCAGCAACCTGTGAATCCTTCCCTGACCCACTTGCACAGTCTCCACTTCATTATTTCAGTGTTTCTATTCTCCTCCAACTTCTGACCGCACCACATCTCCCCTTTACACGCAATCCTACTAAAACGGATTCCTGTAACAAGAAAGCCCTTGATCCCTATATGGTTAGACCATCTAAGACAGCTAGTCCCTTGGTTTCTCTACACCCCCTGCTCTACCAGTCCCAGCTTCACTCACATGGCTACCCAGTCCTCTTCATTAGAGGACCTCGTTAGTCCCTGGTGACTGGTGAGCCTACCCTTATAAATGGTAGTCTCCTTCTCCCCTGAGGAGGAAAGACTGTCGCCATGTCCTGCTCACCATCTGCCACACAAGGTGGGGTGTCGCTCCAGGACACTTTCTATGAGATCCCCTGTGCAGGAAACCATTCATGTCTCTGCTGCTGTCTCCAGGCTCTTCACTCTTGAGTCTGGGCAGCTGTCGGGTTTGCACAACCAAGAAGTAGGCAGCCCACCAATCTCCCACCACCAAACCCAAATAAACATCAGCAGCCACACTCTCCCTCCCCTCCCCAGACCCCT
>SJYW01012018.1:898202-955504 GCA_006410735.1 Raphicerus campestris | reverse complement strand
CATTACTTTGCTGACTAAGGTCCGTCTAGTCAAGGCTATGATTTTTCCAGTGGTCATGTATGGATGTGAGAGTTGGACTGTGACGAAAGCTAAGCACTGAAGAACTGATGCTTTTGAACTGTGGTGTTGGAGAAGACTCTTGAGAGTCCCTTGGACTACAAGGAGATCCAACCAGTCCATCCTAAAGGAGATCAGCCCTGGGATTTCTTTGGAGGGAATGATGCTGAAGCTGAAACTCCAGTACTTTGGCCACCTCATGTGAAGAGTTGACTCATTGGAAAAGACTCTGATGCTGGGAGGGATTGGGGGCAGGAGGAGAAGGGGACGACTGAGGATGAGATGGCTGGATGGCATCACGGACTCGATGGACATGAATCTGAGTGAACTCCAGGAGTTGGTGATGGACAGGGAGGCCTGGTGTGCTGTGATTCATGGGTCACAAAGAGTCAAACATGACTGAGCGACTGAACTGAACTGAACTGAACTGAAGCCAACACTGGATGAACTAGAAGAATACACATTGCATTGCAGGTATTCAATTTTTAAATGTACAGCCTCCTAGACTAGATCAAAATTATGATGGCACAACAGAAATATTACTTTCACGTATTTGACAATTTGACTCATATTATGTGAATAGATTGGCTAGGTAAATAGAAACAAACATTTTGGAAGCAGTTGCCATCTAGCCATTTCATTAGAACTTTTTGAAAGACAAAACAAAAAGCTTTCAGTGGTCCTGACAAATGCCTCTTAGATGCCTCAGAAAAAACACTAAGCTAGAAACAACGGAAACCCACAGAACCCCCTAGCTGGACTCTGACTTACTGGCCGAGCAGGTTATTGTTGATAGTTTATCATTCCAAAGAACAACCTGTACCACCATGTACAGAATCACAAAGCACATCTTTACATCGTTTATTGCCCTTTTACCTTTTTCTGAGCCTATATAAGTTCTTTCCTGAGCATATATCTACTCTTATTCTCGTTCCTCTTAATTTTTTTGGTTGTTGTTTCACGTGTATATTTATAATTTATTTTTTAGAAAAGGTAGAAGTTTGCGATAATTTTTTGATTCTGTAATAAATAGCACCCTGTTGACTTAAGGAGATTATTTCAAGGTCTTTTCTGGAGCTTTTTTGGGGGGCTGTGTCGGGTCTTCATGTGGCATGTGAGATCTTGCATTGTGATGCATGGACTCTCTAGTAGTTGTGGAGTGAGGGCTTGGCTCACGGAGTGAGCCAAGTTGTGGAGTGAGGGCTCTGCGGCATGTGGGATCTTAGTTCCCCAACCAGGGATAGAACCCATGTCTTGCATTGCAAGGTGGTTTTTTAGCCACTGGAACACTAGGAAGTAATTTCTACTTCCTTATCTTTTTACTATAACTTTAATATTGAAATGTGTTGGTCATAATATTGAAATGAATTTAATGTGCCCAAAGAACAATAAATCTTATAAATTAGAAATTGTTAAATGAAAAAAGGAGAAGTGCAGAATAGTATATTACATTATGATACCACATGTATAAAAAAAACTATGGCACCTCCCTAGTAGGAATTCAATAAATATGGAATGAATAAATGGATGAATTAAGTACAGTGAATGTCTTAAACATGTACTTGGATTACTAAAGCTTTGTGGAATCCGTAAGTATAGCAGTGGTATTGCCAAAATGAATGTGCCTAAATGGTAGCAAACTTTCTGTTAATGTCTTCAGAAACAAGAGAAGTATGGAACAGCTAGAAAAAGTGCTTTGGTTAATAGAACAACAACATTTTTATAATTGGTTCTAGCCTAGTGCTTTAAACANTTGCCTGGAGAATCCCAGGGATGGGGGAGCCTGGTGAGCTGCCGTCTCTGGGGTCGCACAGAGTCGGACATGACTGAAGCGACATAGCAGCAGCAGCAGCAGCATCTCTTCTGGCCAATGGTAAGAATCTCCAAGACTAATGTTTGCTAGGAATTCTAAAGCTCTAACAAGAAAGTGAGACCTCTGTAAACTCAGAAAATACTGCCATACTCGCAGCAGCTGAATCTGGATGTATCTGTTAAGTACCTAATGTAGAGAAAAGTTAGAGTTTAGCCTCCATTCAGTTGGCAATAAAAACCTAATTGATCCTTCTTGGGCAGTGGATTCCATCTCCCATCCTCAAGTCCTCTTACGTAGCAGGGCTGAGTTGGGTACCATGCTGGCTTTCCTGGTCTGATTTGTGACTGCTCCAGGATCAAATGGCTTTCAGTCCACTTGAACTTCAAATGCCCTTTGGGTAGAGATTTCAGCAAGAATGACATTTCATGACCCTCAAATTCCCTTATCTGGATTGTGTCCCAAATGTGTCTTATATTTTACCCCCGATCATACCTGCTCTTCCCTTTTTGGGTGAATTTTCAAGTCTCTTCTTCCAGGAGCATAGGATCTTATTGAGGCCTGTTTAAAAATATGATCATTACCAATTAAAAATATCATGAAATACTGAAGGCATAGGAATGGATTGCTGTTGTTGTTCAGTTGACCAGTCATGTCCTACTTTTTGCCACCTCATGGACTGCAGCACTCCAGGCCTCCCTGTCACTCACCATCTCTCAAAGTTTGCCCAGGTTCACATTCATTGCATTGGTGATGCCATCTAGCTATCTCATCTTCTGATGCCCTCTTCTCCTTCTGCCCTCAATCTTTCCCAGCATAGGGGCCTTTTCCAATGAGTCATCTGTTCATATCAGATGACCAAAATACTAGAGCTTCAGCTTCAGCATCAGTCCTTGCAGTGAATAGTCATGGTTGATCTCCCTTGAGATTGACTGGTTTGATTTCTTTGCTGTCCAAGGGACTTTCAGGAGTCTTCTCCAGCACCACAGTTAAAAGGCATCAGTTCTTCAGCATATGTGTATTTGTGTCTCTAAATGTTATGGTCTGTAGATTTTAAATTTTACATGAATTATGTCATAATGTATTATATTCTTCTGCCACTTTAAAAAAACTTTAGGTTTTGAGTTTTACTTAAAATTATGTTTAAGAGATTTATTCATATCATATATTAATTTTCTTTTACTCCTAAATAGTTTTTCATTATGTGAAGATTCCTTATCTTCACATATCCCTTATCTTGTTATGGGCATGAGTTTGTTTCCAGTTTCTGCTGTATAAATAATGCTGCATTGAATATTTTTGTATACCTCTCTAAGAATCTAGTATACACTCTTAATTGATTTCCTGGGTTTTAAGTACACACATCTTAAACTTTGCTGTGCGTGTGTGCATAGTCACTGCAGTTGTGTCCAGTTCTTTGCGACCCCATAGATCATAGCCTACCAGCAAGCTTTGCTGTACGGTGCCAAATTGCTCTAGTGTGACTATGCCAGTGTGTGTTAGTTAAACATCCCTGTCTCTCCATATCCTCACCAACACTTAGCATTATGAGACAATAGTTCTCTGTTGTTGTCATTAATCTGATGGATATAACATGGTGGCATCTCAGATTGTGCATTTTTCTGATGTCAAGTGAGCTTGACTTTTTTTTTTTTTTTTGGTATTTTAACTAGATCTTTTTTTCTGTGAATTGCCTGTTCGTATCCTTTGCTGTGTTTCCGTTGGGTAAGTAGACCATTATATATTTTGAAAAATGTAAGTTGAATTTGGTGATGTGGCTTGCAAAATCCTCTCAAGCTTTGGCTTGCCCTTTTCACTTTCGATACAATCTTTTGACAAATAGAAATTTTCAAGTGTTATGTGGTGATAAGCTGCAGGGCCACAGGATGGTGTGGAAATGGTGTACAGGCAAAAGCAGGGGGTTGGGAACATGTGTTTCTGTGACTTCGTTCAGCCTTTAGCTCAGGGAACTTCTATGCAGATTAAGCAGAGCCATAGACTAGAGGCAAAGAAGGCAGCCTGTGTTCTCTGTTTAGTGATTTTTCCAGGAACTTAATGTACTCCTTTGAATCCCATGGTAATATTTGCAAAAAGCCTCAATCATAGAATAACTTAATTAAACATTACTTATAAGAGTTTAATATTCATTATTTGGCTTCAATTATTGTCTTTGCCCCTCCCCTTTGTTCCCCCGTTGGAGTGCTCCCTCCGTTTTCTCATTCCCGGGGTCTAATTAGGCTAATGGCTGCTGCTTGCGGTGACCTTAGGTCTGTTGAAAAACGAAACAACAGAAAAATGAAGGCTCCCTTTGGTTTGCCTTCCTTGATGGTTTTTGTGTGTGGCAGCCTCAGCTCCTGAATTCCATATTTCTTTTCTCTTCCAAATGCCTGTTCCCACTTGTGCTGCAAGTGGAATTAATGCTGTGTCTTTGAAAAAGGCTTGGCAGCGAAATTGCAACAAACACAAGAGGGCTGGGGGTTTGGAGAGAGGGAGGAGTTGGAGAAAAACTCTGGACCTTCCATCACCTACTCAGCAGCAAAGACGCCCACTCCCTTGGCTGGCTGCTGGCAGGGAAAGGCTTTCAAAGGAGGGGGGCACATGCATAGAGCAAGGCGAGTCTTTCTTATTCTTCTTTTCCCTGTCTTGGAGCTGACTAGCATCCAGGGCTCCCCTCTAAGGTTTCTTTTTAAAAAAATTCTATTTATTTATTTATTTATTTATTATTTTTGGCCTCACTGGGTCTTCGTTGCTGTGAGTGGGCTTTCTCTAGCTGCAGTGAGTGAGGGCTACTCTAGTTGCGGTACATGGGCTATGCAGTGAGGTGGCTTCTCTTGTGGAGCACTGGCTCTAGGGCATGTGGGCTTTAGTAGCTGTGGCACACAGGTTTTGTTGCCCCGCAACATGTGGGATCTTCCCAGACCAGGGATTGAACTGGTGTCCCCTGCATTGGCAGGTGGATTCTTAACCACTGGAGCACCAGGGGAATCTCTCAGCAGGTTTCTTCAGTAGATTCGATGAATCTTCCCCGTGGCCTGCTGCTGGCTGCATCTGCTGCCTCTGGTTCCAATCCCACAGATGGACCATGTTGCTACCAGGGCTGCGGGTTCATCAGGAGGGGAGGAGGCCAGGTACGAAGATGTTTTTTGTTCTGGCTTAAAGGTCAAATCTATGCACGCATACAGAGCCCCTTTAAGGGGGTGTACATGGGGCTAGGTGTTGCAGGAGATGCAAATGTGGAAAGTTCTCCTCTCTGGGGAGACAGATAAGCACTGTCAGAATTGCACTCTCAGCCAGTTTGCCAGAGCAGTGAAATAAGCTTTATCAGAGAGTACTGGGATCCTTTGGCAGTGAGCGGCAGGCTCTAATGGAGGCTGGGTGTGAGGAGGCCTGTTTATCTGCGCTATCTGAGGCATGCCCAAGGGGCAAGAAGGATTCTGAGGTTATCGCAGGGAGGGTTGGCATTCTCAGGCCTGAAAAGGAGACGTGCTGAAGACATGCTCTGTTTGGAGCGCAGGGCTTAATGCTACACATACCTGGAACACCAGGGGCCTACTTTGAGAAAGCAGGAGG
This sequence comes from Raphicerus campestris, assembly GCA_006410735.1. Classification (NCBI taxonomy): domain Eukaryota; kingdom Metazoa; phylum Chordata; class Mammalia; order Artiodactyla; family Bovidae; genus Raphicerus; species Raphicerus campestris. The sequence continues at coordinate 950,067 of SJYW01012018.1, read as the reverse complement.
GAGGGGTGCCTGGCAGCATGGGAGAGGATTCAAAAGTGTGAGAAGGTTCTAAAGCAGGTTGGCCCTTGGTCAGTGCAAGCCTTGAAATGGTGTTAGGGCATTTGGTCTTTATGCTGGGAATATAATGAAGGTTCACGCATAGGGAATGATGGAATCATACATAGGTTTAGAATCATACTCTTGACGTGGCGAGCCACGGGAATCATGAAGGGAAAGAGAGAGTCAAAGCACAGAAGAGATTTGAGCTAGAAGACTAGCTGAGAAGTATAGCTCACGTAAGTGGAAGATGAGAGGTATGGGATCTAGGTTACTTGGGAAGTAAATTCAGCAGGACTTGGTAATTCAGGGGATGTGGGGGTGGTTGTAGCTGGTCAGCCCTTACCATGAACCACACTGAAAACTCCCATGGGGAGGAAGGACCCACTGAGGTCACCTATAGGTCAAAGTTGGACAGAGCTACCCAGACAGAGGGATAAAGTCAGAGTAAGGGTGCGATAAAGCCAGAGGTCCAAGGGCCAGATCTAAGGAGACAGGCAACTCAAGCTTGGTGCAGCCTGTCCAGAGTCAGACTTGGTGGAGCAGGGTAGGGTGCAAGGAGAGGGCCTGTACCCTAGGCCCTAGGGAGGGGATGAGGGCACTAGGACCTTGGTCTAATTAGGGGTTCAGGACCCTGTTTCAGAACTAGCAAAGAGCCCAGAACGTAGCTGTGGCTCAATCTTTTCCCACTCTCTGTTGGACAGACTGCCCACCTATGGCTTCTTACATGCTTATAGGCCAGGATCACCACAGGTCACCCAAACCACCTCAATCAGGAGTCACAGAAGAACTCTCGAGCCCATCCATAGGCAACGGAGGATTCCACTCCACTCCCATCATTTTTTTTTTTTTTTTTTTGCAATTTCCCATTAATGTGTGAGATCCTAAGCAGGTAAGGCTTTGGATATATGGTTACTGTTGGGGTCACGGGAGCGGTGCTGCAGGTGGGCTGACTTAACTGCAGACTGGAAAGATCAAGGATAAAGTGAGGGGAAGTGACTTGTCACCAGGACATAGTAACTGAATGGCAGATTGGGACTATAATCTAGATCTTTGAACTTCTCCTATGGCTCTGTGTAACAGGACCAGAGATCATCCTCTTGATTCCTCTTAGGTCTGGGACGCCTGGACCTGCCTGTACTGATGGCACATCTGTGGCTGAAGCGCACATTCAGGTGGCTCTTCGTTCTTGTGATTCAGTCCCAGAAGATTGGACAAATTCAGTAGGGTGGAGAGGTGGTTGTAGGTAAATACAGTGAGTTCATAACTTGTCTGCCATCTGCTAGCTGTTGTGTCTTTGTGTAAGCAGCTTAACTTTTTTGTACCTCAGTTTCCTCATCTGCAATACAAATAGCATGACCATACATCCCCACTAGTCTTGGGTAATATTTGTTGTCCTAGTTTTTCCTGTGGTCATGTATGGATGTGAGAGTTGGACTGTGAAGAAGGCTGAGCGCCAAAGAATTGATACTTTTGAACTGTGGTGTTGGAGAAGACTCTTGAGAGTCCCTTGGACTGCAAGGAGATCCAACCAGTCCATTCTGAAGGAGATCAGCCCCGGGATTTCTTTAAAAGGAATGATGCTAAAGCTGAAACTCCAGTACTTTGGCCACTTCATGCGAAGAGCTGACTCATTGAAAAAGACTCTGATGCTGGGAGGGATTGGGGGCAGGAGGAGAAGGGGACGACAGAGAATGAGATGGCTGGATGACATCACTGACTCGATGAACGTGAGTCTGAGTGAACTCCAGGAGATGGTGATGGACAGGGAGTCCTGGCATGCTGTGATTCATGGGGTCACGAAGAGTTGGACACGACTGAGCAACTGAACTGAACTGGGTATTATTAATGGTGCTCTTTTTCACTAGTTATTATTAATTATTAGTGGTGCTCCCTTTTACTGTCAAAGTGTCTTTGACAGCATCTTTAGATGGTAAAACATATGGTTACACCAAAAATGGGAGGTAAGATTATAAAAAACAAGTATATGAAAGCTCTTAGACTAGTGTATGATTATATATATTATATATGTATATAATATATACAATTATATATTGTATAATATATATAATATATTGTATATATACATATATAATATATTGGGTTTCCCTGCTGTCTCAGATGGTAAAGAGTCTACCTGCAATNTAATATATTGTATATATACATGTATAATATACATATATATATAATATATATTATATATTATTCATATATAATATAATACATTGTATATAATACATACAATTATATATTGTATAATATATATAATATATTTATATATACATATATAATATATTGGGTTTCCCTGCTGTCTCAGATGGTAAAGAGTCTACCTGCAATGCAGGAGACATGGATTTGATCCCTGGGTCAGGAAGATCCCCTGGAGAATGGATTGGCAATCCACTATAGTATTCTTGAGAATACTGAGAATCTTGAGAAATGTTATATACACATATGTATGTACATAAAATTTCTAAATTACAGTTTAATGACTTGACTAGCAAAATGCTTGGTATACTAACAAGTAAATAGTAAGCACTTGATTGATTACTGATAGATACAAAGTTCCTAAAACATAGCCTTTGTTGGTTTATTGTGGAGGCAATGCTGGGACACTTGGAATTACTGAAAACAGGGAGAATTAAAAAAATATTNTATACTAACAAGTAAATAGTAAGCACTTGATTGATTACTGATAGATACAAAGTTCCTAAAACATAGCCTTTGTTGGTTTATTGTGGAGGCAATGTTGGGACACTTGGAATTACTGAAAACAGGGAGAATTAAAATAATATTTCTTCTTGTCACCCATTCCTAGACTCAAATAGAGAATTCTAATTTGTAGGAGCTGTCAATCTCATTGCTTGTTCATCCTTTGGCTAGTCTTCTAAAAAAAAGAACAAAAGTCTTAAAATCATTCTTGAAAAAAAATATTCGACAACTCAAATCAACAACCACACACACAAAACCCAACAAAAAGACCCCTTGGCGTATCAAGAAGATGCTGATACCAAAAGCTGAAATAGCTTTTCCATAATGCAATGAAATATATTAAATTCAATAGACATCAAAGGAACTTCGGGAGCAATTGCTGAATTTCCGAAGTAAACAGGGCTTTCAAAAGAAACAAAAACAGCGCTGGGATCTTGGGGGTGGGAACACATTTTGAGGGGGCAAAGCATGGAATCCCCAGGCTCTTGATCAAAGGGTGAGTTCTTTAAAGAGTGGTAATAAATGAAGCCTTGAAAACTGTTTTTGATCCCAAACTGCCCCAGGTACAGGGACTGACTGCAAATGACAAATCCATTTCCAAATAAGGGAGGCCGACAATTCTCTGTTTGCAGCCTTACATTTTGCAGGTTATTCAAAATGAGGAAATAATTCCAGACAAAAGGGATCCAGATAAGTAAAATACAGTCTCACGTGGGCTGCAAAGCAGCAGAGGGCCTTTGTGTCTGCAAGAGTTTAATGACAATTCTGGCTCCCTCAATCTTGGAGACGTTAACTTTTTAAATTTAAAATGTGTGTGTGTGTGTGTGTGTGTGTGTATACCAGTCACTGTTGTCCCTGGGTACCTGCTGAGAAGAAGAATGGATGCTCCTTATAGGGTAAAACTATGACACATAAATTGTTCTGTGGAGTTAATTCCATGTTTTCAAGGAGGGTGGGTATGTTCCTTGTGGAGTTCTTTGAGATCATAGACATAGATTCCTGGAAGCTGGGAGTCATCAAAACTACCTCTTGTGGATCATAGGAATAAAATGGAGAGCTAAACAAGTTTAGCCAAACAGTTAGCTAAACTGGGGGCTTCCCTGGTGGCTCAGATGGTAAAAGAATCTGCCTTAAATGCAAGTTTGATCCCTGGGTTGGGAAGATTCACTGGAGAAGAGAATGTCAACCTACTCCAGTGTTCTTGCCTGGAGAATTCCATGGACAGAGGAGCCTGGTGGGTTATACAGTCCATGGGGTCACAAAGAGCCACACGTGACTGAGTGACCGAGCGCTCACAGAGCTGCCATGTATGAGGGTTTTAGTTGCTCCATATCCTCACCAACACTCATAATGATGGCCTCTATTTTTTTTAAATTAAAATACAATTGGTTTATAATTTGTGTTAGTTTCAGGTATAGGTCTGTTGGTCATCTATTTTATGTATAGTGGTGTATATATGTTAATCACATCCTCCTAATTTGTCCCTTCCTTCTTTGGTAACCATAAGTTTGTTTTCTATGTCTGTGAGTCTATTTGTTTTGTAAACAAATTCATTTGTATCTTTTGTTTTAGATTCCATATATAAGTAATAGCATGATATTTGACTTTCTCTGTCTGGTTTACCTCACTTATCATACTGATAATGACAGATAAGTGGATAAAGAAGATGTGGTACGTATATATGACGGAATACTACTCAGCTATAAAAAAGAATGAAATAATTCCATTTGCAGCAATATGAATGGACCTAGAGGTTATCATATTGATTGTTTTTTTCTAGTCATTCCAATAATAGTGTAGGAATACCTCCTGTGGTTTTAATTTGAAGTTCGCTAGTGACTAATGACAGAGAAGGCAATGGCACCCCACTCCGGTACTCTTGCCTGGAAAATCCCATGGATGGAGGAGCCTGGTAGGCTGCAGTCCATGGGATTGTGAAAAGTCAGACACGACTGAGCGACTTCCCTTTCACTTTTCATGTTCATGCATTGGAGAAGGAAATGGCAACCCATTCCAGTGTTCTTGCCTGGAGAATCCCAGGGACGGGGGAGCCTGGTGGGCTGCCGTCTATGGTGTCGCACAGAGTCGGACATGACTGAAGCGACTTAGCAGCAGTAGCAGCAGCAGCAGCAGTGACTAATGAAGGGCTTCCCTGGTGGCTCAAATGTTAAAGAATCTGCCTGCAATATGGGAGACTTGGGTTTGATGCCTGTGTCAGGAAGATCTCATAGAGAAGGAAATGACAACCCACTCCAGTAATCCTGCCTGGAAAATTCCATGGACTGAGGAGCCTGGCAGGCTACGGGTTCATGCGGTTGCAAGGCATCTGACACTACTGAGCGACTAGCACTTTCACTTTCAGTGACTAATGGTGTTGAGCATCTTTTCATTTGATTATTTGTCATCTGTATATCTTTTTGGTGAAGTGTCTATTTTATTTTTTCCTAGTTTTTAAATTGAATTGTTCATTGTCTTACTAAGAAAGTTTAAAGCTAGTGCTCATGGAAGATATCTTTGTAAAAACATCAAACTAGAAAAAAACCTTAATATTCACTAACAGGTGAATGGACCAACAAATTGTGCCATAGCCTTAGGACAGAATTTACTCAACAATAAAAGGATGCATTGATACACATGGATGTATCTTGAGATAGTCATACTGAGTAACAAAAGCCAGATTAAAAAGAGTACATTCCATATGATTCCAAAAATATAAAATTCCAGAAAATGCAAACTAATTCACAGTGACAGAAAGTATGTCTGTGGTGGCCTGGGGATGGGATGAGACGGGTTGGTGAAAGATTACAAAGGGGCATGAGGAAAACTTTGGGGCTAAATACATTACTATGTTGATTGTGGTGATGGTTTCAGGGATGCCTATAAATGTTTGTGTGTGTGCTCAGTTACTCAGTTGCATCTGACTCTGCAACCCCGTGGACTTTAGCCTGCCATGCTCCTCTGTCCCTAGGATTTCCCAGGCAAGAATAGTGGGGTGGAGTGCCATTTTCTCCTCCGGGGATCTTCCCAGGCCAGGGATCGCAACCTGGGGATTGATCCTTCTGCATTAGCAGGTGGATTCTTTATCACTGTGCCACCTGGGAAGCCTGTATGCAAATTCGAAAACTTATCAAATGTAAACTGTAAACATATGCAATTTATCATAGTTCAATCACACCTCAATGAAGCTATCATAGTAAAATAAAGGAAAAAAAATTTTGTAATAAAATACAGATTCCTGGACCCCATCCAGAACTCTTGTATCATATAGGATCCAGGAATCTGTGGCAGAAAGTGAATGCCAGTTGTGCTGTAAAACACACTACTTTGGGCATCCAATAAAAGAAAAAAAATAGCCCACCAAGATTTGAATTCTTCATTCACCACTTACCAGCTGAGTGTGCCTGGAAACCAAAACCACACCCCTTCTCTGCATCTTAGTTTTCGGCATCTCTACACATGGAGTATAAACAGAAAAATATTTTTCCCAGTGCTCTTGTGAGGCTTACACTAAGTAACCCAATGGAAGTGCCTGGCACCAAGTGGATCTCCATAAATGTGGATTCATTTAATTCTCACTTTCCCAAAAACTCCGCCAAAAAGAGTGAGTGGTTAGCTCTGGGAGTGAAGCCGAGGTGGGAGCTGGAGAGTGTGTGTCTGTGTGTGTGCACATGCACGGGTGCCTGTTGAGCCTGAGTCTCACTGGCCGGAGCTGGCCTGAGGGTCCTGGAGGATTCTGGGAAAGGATATTAGCATCCCGGCTGCCTCCGCGGACTTCATGACTTCATGAATCCCTCACTAAAGAGCATCAGGGCACAACCCCTGCTCTCCCAGAGACTGCTGTGATTAATGTTTGTTTTCTCCTGCATCAGGGCTACAGGCTGGAAGCTTCTCTCCTTTCTTGCTGTTCTTTATCATATCGTTAACTGGTTAACGGGCTCAGATGGAGCAGCCAGAATCAAACAGCCAAAGTGGGCACTTTTCTTCACTTCCCTTCCTTTCCCTCTCCCTTTGTGAGCTCTGTGCTTTCACTCCATTGTGTCAGAGGGGCTATAAAGGCCCTTGGGAGCGCGTGCGTGTGAGAGTGTGACACACGTGCACACACACATGCTCTCTCTCTCACACACACACACTCACACACACACACACACACACACAGAGACACACACACACTCTCCTTCCATCCGGGGCCAAGGTGATGAATTGCGCGTTTGAAAGCCTCCTTATCGCGGTGGCGCACATGTGCTGGGATGTGTGTGCCTGCGTGAGTGTGGGAGGAATGCAGTGGGAAGCTCGGAATGGGAAAAATAGAGCTTGTCCCTGCCCTCTTTGTTTAGATGAAATTTCAGATGCTGCTGGGTGTCTTGTCAGCAAGTCTTTTGCAAAATAAATGGAGGTAGTATTTATTTTAAAAGCTGATTTGCTCAGTATTTAGCCCACAGAGAGGATGTGTACAAACACTGATGAAATGCCTGCTACTTCGTGCAGCTGGGAACTCTCAGTCCAGTAAAGAAAAGACAGCCAAGAAGGAACTAAACAAGCCTTTACTGAGTGTCTACTGTATACTGCATCCTTTCATGCACACGATCTTTCATTAATTTTTAGAACCTCCCATTTATTTTGCCTGGTGGCATGCAACTGAGTTAAAAGGCCTGAACTGAGTTAAAAGTACCCCCATCCTCCTGTAAATCACCGATGATCTGATGTGCAGAAATGGCCCTCTACCAAGGAAGCGTGGGCCATGGTGGGCAAGCAGTTGTAAAGCAGCATCTTGAATTTATAGAGTGCTGTATTTTCCCAGTAAATCAGACACTTCTTTAAAAAAATTTATTTACTGGCTTCGTTAAAGATACACTCTACTTACTATTAAGCTGCAGGCTACACTACGGAATTAAAAGAAAAAAAAAGGCAGGCAATTAAATAAGTTCTTCTGTTCTGGAAACAGCTCTGTAAATCAAGATGCATCAATTCTCCTAAGGCAAGAGGAGGCATGTGACAGAATTCTGCCCATCTCTTTTTTTTTCTGGAGAGTCGTGAATGTGGGACATTGGCTCTTCTGGAACTTTCCATCCTTGTTTAACATATTGTCATGCTTTCTTCCTAGCTCACTGCAATGATGATTGTATTGGAAGGATTCAATGCATGCACTTGTCAAAAAGGTTATTATGAGGGAGAGATTGAATAGGAAGCATGAATGGGTTGGAGATGAACAATCACTGGGTGAGTTAATATACATATGATGCTTTAGTGCATGCCTCTTTACTCTTGTTTCATTCTGACAGACCTCCTGTAACACAGGTAGGTAGTGGCAGTCCCATTTTACACAGGAGGGAACTGAGGTTCAGTTTAGAAAAAAATTAAAATGTGCTGAAGGTCAGACAGTAGTAAAACCAGAATGCTGGTATCAGGTGTTCTGACTCCCTATATTCTTTCCTCAGTGCCAGGGGCAGCATATTTTCTTTTTTTTTTTTCTTTTTTAAAATTGGAGTATAGCCAATTAACAAGGTTGTGACAGTTTCAGATGGACCACAAAGGGACTCAGTCATACATACACATGTATCCATTCTCCCCCCAAAGAGGCATTCTATTTTCTGAGACAGAACTCCAGGCACATAGTTTGAGAAAGCTGAGCATTACAATATTTGCATCAGAATGATCCTGGCAAATTAAAGTGTTCCATCTTTACAAGGATGCCACACTTCTGGGCTCAAACCCACCAAATGTGAGCCATGGAAACCTCACAGCTGGGAGGCAGGGAGGCTATGGGTTGATGTGTAGAGAGATCTAACTGAGCCAGAGTCTTGGCATCTCCCTCATGCCTGGAACCATCCAAGCAAACGCCACTTCTTCTTTTTGGTCACCAGATGGTCTCCCAGTGTAGACAAAACCCTAAAATAAAACAACCTTGAATCTGGTTGCAGATTTATGTGTATCATGGGCTTTTATCTGCCTATTTGAAAATTGGCATTTTGTCTTGGGCAGCTCTGCCCTGAGCTCCTGGCCATGCTCTGTGTGACCAGGCAGCCAAAGCGAAAGAAGGAGAAAAAGATTAAAAGTTAAATCCTCACTTGCTTGTCTGTTGGCAAAAAACAAAGTTCTATTCTCACTTCATTGGAGTGATTAGGTCTTTGGAAGCCAGTTTCATTAATATTTAATAATAGTGATAGCGTCAATCATATTAATAAAATCCTTTCCAAATGCATAGAGCTTGGGAGTTTGCAGAATACCTACTGAACGGCTGCAGGCATCGCACATTCAATTTGTCCACCTTGAGCTGTTTGCTTTGCTGTTGCCTTCTTTTGGTGTTTTCTGACTCAGGAATTGTCCCTACCCTGGGTCCTGATCTCTACTGCTCTCTACCTCCAAGCAGTTTCCCAGTGATGCCAGTTCTTTGTCCGATTTTTCTCAACTTATCCATCTTATCCTCACTGGCAACTCCAAATCAACTTGGTGGCAGGACAAGCCCAGCCTCCTCCCATGGAAGTTGGAGAATATTTTCATTTTTTACTTTTAAAAAAATTAAGAAGAAAACTTATTTGTATTGAGGTATAACTGATGAACAGCGTGGTGATAGTTTCAGGTAGACAATGAATGTTTGGTACCCAGCCAAACATACATATGTCTATTTTCTCCCAAACTTCCATAAGAAGGGAGTTTGAAGAACATTTTTACAGGAAGTACATGTGCTGAACCCTCTCAGTACCAAGTCTAGACCTGGACATACAGGCCTGGGCAACTGGGCTGTGGATACTGGCCTTTGGGCAATTGGATGCTGCCATTTGGGACTTGAGATGCAGGAGACAGGAGGTGCAGTTTCGATCCGTGGATTGGGAAGATCCTCTGGAGGAGGAAATGGCAACCCACTCCAGTATTCCTGTCTGGAAAATTCCTGTCTGGAAAATTCTGAAGCCTGGTGGGCTTCAGACCATGGGGTTGCCAAGAGTCAGACATGACTTAGTGACTGAGTACACATTTTGGGACTTGAAATTTGGAGAAAGAGCTGCAAATAAACGGAAAGTTTGAAGCTGATTGCAGTCAGCACCAGCGCTTCAGCAGCGTCCATATAAAGGCAGCAGAGGCAGGGGTGCCATGGCCTTTGCGATGTTCTGCCTGCAGCCCTGGGGGGAGAATCCGAGCTGCTTGGTCCCTTGAGTAGTTGCTTCTGATTCTCACTCATTTTCTTCTGTTAGTTCTGTGAGCTACCTGGTAGCATTACAATAATTGTTTAATTTAACTGGGTTAGTTTCTGTTGCTTGCAACCAAGACCCCTGACTCTGACATGCTTCTGCATAGAAAGCCCCTGTTGTGTAAGACATTGCCCAGAGTGTGGTGAGGAAAAATAGGAAGAACATGGCAGCCTCACAGGCCTTGTGAGCGTACACATGCCTGCTGACTACTGTCTGGAACATAGTCGGGCAACACTGGTATGAACTTTTCACTAATTTGGCCTCACCCCCTTCAAACTAGTAAGAATAGAAGGAAGACTCAGAGACGCAGTACTGAAAGCATTTGGATAAGAAAGGAAGTTTGCTTGCAGAGGAAGTTTTACACGGACCAACTTGTCAAATACAAATTATGACATCTATATAGAGGGGGAAAAAAAGCACAAGATTTGCAAAGTTACCAAGTTTATAGTTAGTCTGTTCTTGGTGGACAAACAACAGTTTTCTTATATGATTATTCTGGGTCCCAAGAACATGATAAATCTTCAGTTATCAGCTTTGAAATATCAGGTATGAAACTGTTCTTTTAGTTATTTATAGGAGGGTTCAAGCCTTCCTTTCTTTTTGAAACTAGGACTGAACAAGGTAACCTTGTTTTTGTTCTGTTATGTATGGATGTACAGTTGGTTCCTGCTAAGAAGGTAGGCAGTGTCTATCATTTCAGTGTGAACATTGAATTAGTGAGTATAGAACTGCTGTTTACAGGGCAAACACAAGGCTAGTTTTCTGTCAACCTCTGGTCACAATATTTTCATCAACTGATCACTATGTAAGCTTAATTTAGGTGTGTTTCTGTTCAAAGACACCTTAAAAATACATTTTTGATTCATTAACGTTAAATTCACAGCCAACACACTAAATCTCATGTCTGAACGAAGCTTATCAGACACAGTTAATTTCTCCACGGGGTGTATCACAGCCTTATTTGCACTTTAGAACCCTTGGCTACACTCTAGCACTATGCTTGGGCCCATTTTAGACAGCAAAATCACCACCCAAAAGTACAAAAATGCAAAAGATGTGGCATTAGATAAATTTTATTAAAATTTTAAAAAAATATTTATTTATTGTGCTGCATCGGGTCTTGGATGCAGCATGGAGGATCTTTGCTGCCGCACATAAACTCTTAGTTGCAGCATGTGAGATCTAGTTCGCTGACCAAGGATTGAGCCCGGGGCCCCTTCATTGGGTGCATGCGGTCTTAGGCACTGGGCTACCAGGGAAGTCTACTAGATAGACTTTAAAAAGAACCCTTGTTTATGGTTTTGGAGGTGAAACAAAAAGTGTATGTTCCACCTTCCCTGGGGACAGATGTGTTGGACGACCTCTCACCCTCTGCATCATGGCTCCTTCATGCCTCCTTGACCCCAGTTTGGATACTGCTGTTGCTGCTAAGTCACTTCAGTTGTGTCCAATTCTGTGCGACCCCATAGACGGCAGCCCACCAGGCTTCCCCGTCCCTGGGATTCTCCAGGCAAGAACACTGGAGTGGGTTGCCATTTCCTTCAATGCATGAAAGTGAAAAGTGAAAGTGAAGTTGTTCAGTAGTGACCAACTCTTAGCGACCCCACAGGCTGCAGCCTACCAGGCTCCTCTGTTCATGGGATTTTCCAGGCAAGAGTTCTGGAGTGCCATTGCCTTCTTGCAGTTTGGACACACCCCCCAGTTGATTCACTGTCTTTGATTTTCTTTCTTGCCAGTCCCTCCGGGCTGTGGGGCAGGGGCAGCCTTCCTTCCTAACCTTCCTCNTAGTGACCAACTCTTAGCGACCCCACGGGCTGCAGCCTACCAGGCTCCTCTGTTCATGGGATTTTCCAGGCAAGAGTCCTGGAGTGCCATTGCCTTCTTGCAGTTTGGACACACCCCCCAGTTGATTCACTGTCTTTGATTTTCTTTCCTGCCAGTCCCCCCGGGCTGTGGGGCAGGGGCAGCCTTCCTTCCTAACCTTCCTCTCCAGAGGGTCCTCTGAAACATGGTTCTGTTTCTTCTTCCTTCTCCCCATCTCTCCTCCTCCTCTCACCTTCTCCCATTTTCCTCCCCCATCTCTCCTTGTTCTCACTTGGCTTTATCCAAGTAGGCAGCCCAGTGGATTTGTATCAATAAGAAGCAATCAGGAGCAGCCATAATACTTGCAATCAATATATAATTGCATCAGAGTTATTCCATTACCTCGGGCTGTGCACGCTGATTACTGCCGAGGCCTCGTGATTCCACAGTCATTTCTCTTGACTTCAGGGTTTGGTGGAGGAGCAGGTGAGAGGGCTGTGAGGCTGAGTCCAGGGCACCCTCCTCAGGCCCTGGAGATTGCAGGGCCTGTCAGGGTCCAGGTCAGGAGAGACACCAGGAAACCAGACCCCAGCTGAGAGTCTGCTGGGCTCCAGGAGGGTGGCTCCGGGGTGGCCTGTGGTCAGACAGCAGCATCAGTGAGATTAGAGAAGAAGGTGGCAGTTTGGAGTGATTTTCTTGGATAGAGGGTTGTGCCCCACCATGGACCCCTGTNAGGATTGGAATGTGTAATAAGTCATTTGTCTCCTAAGTTGTAGGTTTCTACTGGCTCTTTAATTTTGGTTAAATACTGAGACAACAGCAAGTATTGTCAGTATGAAATTAAAGAAAGTAAAACTGAGGCAGAGGGTAAATTCTTGTTAAAAGAGTGGATAAATGAATGAATGAATGGGAAGATTCCTATAACTGCTAAGATTACAAAATAAATGATACCAGATCTCCCCATATATGATGGCATACTAGTCAGTAATCAAAAAGAAACAACAAAGATGAAAATTTAAAAAAAAAAGCAACAATATGTTGAGGAAAAGAAGCCTGATGCAAAAGCTAAGTTCCTATAAAATTTAAAGTTGATGAAGTTCAAAAATAGAACAAATCTACAGTGATAAATTTCAGAATTATGGTTACTTGTGGGAGGCGGGTACTGACTGGAGGAGGACAGGAGGGAAATTTCCGGGGTGATGGAGATGTTCCATGCCTTGATAGAGACACTTGTCACGTGGCTATGTATATTTGGTGATACTCATTGAATTTGTGCACTCAAGATCTATGCATCTCATATGTAAATTTTACCTCCAAAAAAGAAAAAAAACTCAAAAGAACAGATGAAATGGAAGAGACAGAATATAAAACTAGAGGTGTCTGATTCTAAGGGTGTGGTCTGTCTGCTGTTTGAATGCAGAGGACTTCCATGTACAGGCCATCGTAAGTTGGGGTCCAGGTGGGCCACCAACATTAGCATGGTGATCACAGGTGGAGGAACCACGAGCGTCTGAAGCCAGTTGACTTGCCTTAACTAAGTGCTGCCTTCTCTGGGCCATGCTGAACAGCCCCTGCATGTGGAGATGGATTAGGTCCAGGCCCTGCCTGGAGCAGCTTCCAGCTGGGGAGGGGGCAGTACAAGGAGGATTGACCACAGGTAACAGCCTCGTAATAGTCCTGGGCAGAACTCCCAGGAATAGGGATGCTGGGCATGTTACAGAGTGAGAACTGTAGGGAATAAGGAGGCAGTTCATCTGTTCCCTGTGGAATATGAGGTAGGAGTATGCTGTGTGAAGGAAGGCTCTCCTGGGATTCTCCAGGCAAAAACACTGGAGTGGGTTGCCATTTCCTTCTCCAATGCATGAAAGTGAAAAGTGAAAGTGAAGTCGCTCAGTCGTGTCTGACTTTAGCGACCCCATGGACTGCAGCCTACCAGGATCCTCCATCCATGGGATTTTCCAGGCAAAAGTACTGGAGTGGGGTGCCATTGCCTTCTCCGCAGTGTAGTCTAGCTCAGCTTTACTCCTTACCAGTGTGAGACCTTGGGCTGTTGCTACATCCTGTGTTCCTTGGTTTCCTCATGCAAAATAAGGGTGGCAGGAATAATGACAGTACTTATCTCTGAGAGCTAAATTATTCAGTATATGTATGCAGTTAGACATCAGAGTTACTGTAATCACAAGTCTTACCAGTTTAGAGCTTATAGGAACTTCTGTGGCAGTCCAGTAGTCAGGAATCTGTGCTTTCAATGCGGAGGATGCAGTTTCAATCCCTGGTCAGGGAACAAAGATCCAACATGCCACATAGCATGGTCAAAAAAAAAAAAAAAAAAAAGAGTTCTTCTAATGGTGCTCACTGAAGGCACACTTGGCTGCCAGTCCTGGGCAGGGCTCCACCCGGAGATTGTGGTTAATTAGCTTCAGGGATGGGTTGAGGGGCATGTATGACAGACACTAGGTGGGTCCTAATGAAAGAAATTCCATGGACTGAGGAGCCTGGTAGGTTACAGTCGTGGGGTCACAAGGAGTTGGACATGACTGAGAATGGACAACCAGTGAAAGAAAGAGAACAAATTACTATTATCCCATTTCACAGGACAACATATGAAGGCCCAGGAAAGCAAACACTTGCCTGAGACTGCACAGCCAGTTAGTGACAGACCTGGGGCTACATGGAAGTCTTCCTTCTCCCTTGTTAGTACTGCACACACCTACTCAGAGACCTGCCACTCTCTCCAGCTCTCAGGACTCATTACCTGGCCCTGTGCAGGGGCAACCTTGATCAGGAACCAGGGCTGCCTGTCTGATCTTCAGTTTGTATCCTGTAGGGCACCCTGCCTGGGACTTCGCTGGTGGTTAGGCAACATCCTTATTACATTCTGGCTGGTATTTATGTCAGAGACACCTGTCATCATGTCACCTTGTCACCTTGATCACATATTTAGCTGTCAGATGCAGAAGCTCAGTAGCTGAGAATCTGCCATTTTTTACAGAGCATGTTGTTCTTCACTGGGAGTCTCTGATCTTAACCCCAAACTTTGCTCTGGTTTTCATGTCTCCAGACCTGGGGGTGTCTATATCCGCAGCAAGTCTCCCCTCTCCCATTCCCCAAAAGACAGAGAGAGAAAAGAGCAGGAGGAAGGTCTTTAGCTAATAACCAGGGTGGGGAGGGACAAGGAGCCTCACCCTACCAGGAGACTGACAGGACAGAGCTATGAGGAGTGGGTGTGGCAGCAGCTGGATGGATGGCAGTGGAGATTCAGGGAGGCAGCAGCCATGGCTGGCAAAGGCTAGAAGTGGGGTTAGGGCAGCAGGCTGGCAATAGCTGGCCCAACTTCCTGCATGGTCTAGTGTGATGGGACTCAGGGCATGTCCCCCATGAGTAGCCTTCTTAACATTTGCAACAGGAGAAATTTCTGAGTACTGGACTCCTCTCAAAACAGAAAAATAAGGGGAGTCAATTCTCATTATACTCAGCCAGAATTGGTTGAGTTGTTGGTTTGTTTCCAAACTCATTCATTCATTCACCCATCCATCTATCCATCCATCCATTCAACAGTGACTGATAAGTGATAAATATAGCACCTGTTTTGCATCTAGATATCAGAAAAAAAGATTTTGGCTAAAATGGAGATTAGAAAATCTTATTTGGGGATGGTAATGCAGATTTTATAACAGTTTCTTCCCTGTGAGATTAAGAAATACCTTAATACATCGTAATCAATAAGATGCATGCAAATGGTGTGTGGTACTATAGGAGCAGCACATTTAAGACCTACTCAAGCATGGCACTGGTAACAGATGTCCATTTGTAGCCAGAGGAACCAATCCACTCTCCTCTGCTGAATTTGAAGGACGTAGTTGATGGGGAAGGCCTCTTGGAACCTGAAAAAGTGCCTTGGTTTTCTGTGAAGACTCAGTAAAGCCTCTGCCTCACTGATCTTGGGGCCCTGGAACTGGGACTAGTTGCTGTCACGTGTCTCGTAGCGCTGCATCTGAGAAGAGGCTTCCACAAGTGTCCAGGTGCTGATTGGCTGGTGTATAGCCTTTCATGCATTTACAGTTTGTGTTTCTGTCTACGATGCCCATGTGCCATGATGTGATTAGCATCAGAGGTTTTTGGTCTCTCTAAGGTCAAGCAACGTGATATTCTGTTGAGTATTGCTAGGACATGATAGCGTGAGCCTTACAATTTGTTGTTTGTGTTGAAACTCTTTACAACCCTACAAGCTGAGAAGTGTGCAAGGCCCAGGGCAAACCGCATGTCCTCCCTGATGACAATCATTGGTCTGGGGGTGAGAGAGTCAATTCCTAGGCAGTTTGATAAGAAGCCTGGTGTTCCTGAGAAGGAGAGAGGGGTCTGGTGTTCTTGAGGAGGAGAGAGGGGTCTGGAATTCTTAAGGAAGAGGAAAGGACAAACTTTTTTTTCCCCTCTACATTCCTTAGTCTTAGTCACACAAAATGTTTTTTTTTTTCTTTAAGCCTGGAACTGATGATTACACAAGCAACGTTTAAACTCTGTACTAGGGATTATATCACAACAATGTATCCTGCTTGAGGACAGTTTCTCTTTCCTGAAAACCTTCTGACTAACTCTGATATCTTAAAATGTAAAATATGGGAGTGGATCTGGTTCAGTTCAGTTCAGTTCAGTCGCTCAGTCTTGTCTGACTCTTTGTGACCCCATGAACCACAGCACACCAGGCCTCCCTGTCCATCACCAACTGCCAGAGCCTACCCAAACCCATGTCCATTGAGTTGATGATGATCCAACCATCTCATCCTCTGTCCTCCCCTTCTCCTCCTGCCCTCAATCTTTCCAAGCATGAGGGTCTTTTCAAATGAGTCAGCTCTTTGCAAAGTATTGGAGTTTTAGCTTCAACATCAGTCCTTCCAATGAACACCCAGGACCAATCTCATTTAGGATGGATTGGTCCAAGGGACTCCTTGCAGTCTAAGGGGCTCTCAAGAGTCTTCTCCAACACACAGTTCAAAAGCATCGATTCTTTGGCTCTCAGCTTTCTTTACAGTCCAACTCTCACATCCATACATGACTACTGGGAAAACCATAGACTTGACTAGGTGGACCTTTGTTGACAAAGTAATGTCTCTGCTTTTTAATATGCTGTCTATGGTTGGTCATAACTTTCCTTCCAAGAAGTAAGCAAGCGTCTTTTAATTTCATGGCTGCAATCACCATCTGCAGTGATTTTGGAGCCCCCCAAAATAAAGACTGACACTATTTCCACTGTTTCCCCATCTATTTGCCATGAAGTGATGGGACCGGATGCCATGATCTTAGTTTTCTGAATGTTGAGCTTTAAGCCAGCTTTTTCACTCTCCTCTTTCATGTTCATCAAGAGGCTTTTTAGTTCTTCTTCACTTTCTGTCATAAGGGTGTCATCATATGCATATCTGAGGTTATTGATATTTCTCCCAGCAATCTTGATTCCAGCTTGTGCTTCCTCCAGCCCAGCATATCTCATGATGTACTCTGGATAGAAGTTAAATAAGCAGGGTGACAATATATAGCCTTGACGTACTCCTTTTCCTATTTGGAACCAGTCTGTTGTTCCATGTCCAGTTCTAACTGTTGCTTCCTGACCTGCATACAGGTTTCTCAAGAGGCAGATCAAGTGGTCTGGTATTCCCATATCCTTCAGAAATTTCCAGTTTATTGTGATCCACACAGTCAAAAGCTTCATGGATCTGGTAGGATCTTTCTATTGTTAAGTTCTAATCCTGTTATCCTAAAATACAAATTATGGGACTGGATCTGGTAAAATTTTCACAAACTTGAGACATTCTTTTGATTTATTGTAATAACTAATTTAAAAAGTATATAATTCTCTTGCTAACACTAGCGAGGGAGGCACTTACCATCTCCCTTCTGATGTCTATATCAAAAGCTTTCTCTGTCCTTTTTCTTATTTTAATAAAACTCTTATCCACAGAAGCTCTTGAGTGATCAAGCCTGGTCCCCGGACTTGAAGCTAAATCTTCTTCAGAGATCACAAATCTGACATTGTTCACCATAAGCTATCATCTTGGGGGTTCGTCTGGGATCTTCAGGACAAAGTAAGAACACCCAGAGCTGTAGCCTCTCTGCTTTCTTAGTATACACGTATACTGCTTTACTTTACTAACTCTTTGGTGTGCCTGTGTGAATGAATGACATGCCCTCTGTGAAGCAAATGATGAGCCCTGCTCTGTGGTTTCTTGGTGACTCAAAATGACTAAACCAATGACCCAGTGAAGTTCCTCAGTCATGTCCGACTCTTTGCAATCCCATGGACTGTAGCCTACCAGGCTCCTTTAACCATGGAATTTTCTAGGCAAGAGTACTGGAGTAGGTTGCCATTTCCTTCTCCAGGGGATCTTCTCGACCCAGGGATCGAACCCAGGTCTCCCACATTGCAGGCAGACGCTTTACCATCTGAGCCATCAGGGAAGCCCTGCCTTCAGTAGGGGAGTCTNTTCTGCATTTGGATGAAAAGTCCTGAAGATACAGGGGCTCTGTATCATCCTAGAGGAGTGGGGTGGGGAGGGAAATGAGAAGGAGGTTCAAAAGGGAGGGGATATATGTATATGTATGGCTGATCATGTTGAGGTTTGACAGAAAAGGATAAAATTCTGTAAAGCAATTATCCTTCAATTAAAAAATAAAGTTGGGAAATTTTCCTCAGTTTAAAGAAAAATAAATGAGGATATACAGTACATGAAAAATAGAACTAATAACTTTTACTTAATAAAAATGCTTAACAAACATTTAACCCTGTGAACAGGTAGTAGAGCTTTCCTTCAACTATTCTTAGAAGAGAGACAAAAATGAAAAGAAAATTTCCTTAAATAATGAAAATTGCTATTTATGTAGAACTGGTTACTAACCTGCAAAAAATAATAAATAGATAAAATAAAGATTTTTAGAAGGCATATTGAAAACTAGAAACTGTTCAGTGTAATAATTGTTGGGTCATAAGAATTATAAACTATTTATAAAGAAATAAAGATTGGAACATTTTATTTAAAAGCTTATGGGGAAAAGTCAAAGCTGTACAAAAGGGAAAAATCATAGGCTAAA
This sequence comes from Raphicerus campestris, assembly GCA_006410735.1. Taxonomy (NCBI): domain Eukaryota; kingdom Metazoa; phylum Chordata; class Mammalia; order Artiodactyla; family Bovidae; genus Raphicerus; species Raphicerus campestris. The sequence continues at coordinate 931,252 of SJYW01012018.1, read as the reverse complement.
TACTTTTATAATACATTAGAAGTAAAAGGAAATGCTTAGTTAAATATTTAAATAAGTAGCACAAAGAACATAAAATAGAAGGAAAAAATCATGAGAATTGTCTTCAATTAGAATAGTAGTATGTAGATCTAGAAGTGTAATAGGAAAAAAGAGAAAAGAAATGTACAAAATTAGATTGTATTGTAAAGTGGATAGAACTACATTACAGATATTGAAATTATAACATGTTGCAAAAGATTAATATATTGTCTTCTGTACTCTTGCCTGGAAAATCCCATGGACAGAGGAGCCTGGTAGGCTGCAGTCCATGGGGTCGCGAAGAGTCAGAGATGACTGAGCAACTTCACTTTCACTTTTCACTTTCATGCACTGGAGAAGGAAATGGCGACCCACTTCAATGTTCTTGCCTGGAGAATCCCAGGGACAGGGGAATCTGGTGGGCCTCCGTCTATGGGGTCGCATAGAGTCGGACATGACTGAAGTGACTTAGCAGCAGCATACTATTTACAAAAATTTTTTATTAAAAGCAATGATTTTTTTACATGATATTGATCACAAAATTGGCTTGAAGTTGAGAATTTAAAGAAATTGTTTTAAAAAACTGCTGTAGCATTACTTTCTTCTGAATGCTCTTGACTTTGTTGTTGGTCAGTTTAGTTGATCAAATTTCAAGAAATATGTAAATTTTAGGGGAAATTCAACCATTTCCAATCCTATAAAAAGATATTAATAGAAAACTTGCAAAATTATTTTGTAAAACCAGCCTAACCCTAATAATGAAGCAAAGGTAAAAAAACACGATTCAATTTCTTTTATGTGTTTGAAATAACATTCCTTAAATAAAATGTCATCACATCACACTCATTGTTGTATTAAGAAATGAATGCTATAATGTGTCCACTTAGGCATTATCTCAAGAATACAAGAATTATTTAATGTTACAAATTCTATTAATATAATCCAGGAATCAGTGAGGCAGAGAAAATTTCAGTTGATGCCCTAAAGAGATTTGATGAAATAACAGCCTTAAAAAAAACCAAAATCTCTTCGAAAATTTAATAAAAATTAATGTAATATCATTTACCTCAAACTAATAGTTCAATATTTTATGTGATGTTAAAACACCAAAGGGATTCTTATTAAAATTGAAACAGTATAAGTATACTTCAGTACTAGTCACCTAACAATGGTCTTTACATTTGAGCGATACAACGATAACAGACAGCAGAGCTGTGTGATGAAATGTCGTGCCACTGTGATGCTCAGCTGGGAGTGTTGTTCACCTGGAGACAATTTGGTTATAAAGGCTGGTAGGTTGGTGAGTGCTACTGGCATTGACTATGTAGGAGCCAGGGATGCAGCTAAGCACCTTCTAAGGCACAGGACAGATGCCCACAAAGAATGGGCATTATTAGCTCTCTTGAATAGCCATAGTATCTCAAACCCAGTTTGTCAAAAATTGAGCTGTTACTACATGACTATACGCAGACATCACATAAAATGTTGTTCAGTCTCTAAGTCATGTCTGACTCTTTGAGACCCCATGGACTGCAGCACACCAGTCTTCCTTGTCCTGCACTATCTCCCAGAGTTTGCTCAAACTCATGTCCATTGAGTCATGATGCCATCCAACCATCTCCTTTATCGCTCCCTTCTCCTTTAGCCTTCAATCTTTCCTAGCATCAAGGCTTTTCTCAATGAATCGGCTCTTTACATCAGGGTGGCCAAAGTATTGGAGCTTCAGCATCAGTCCTTCCAGTGAATATTCAAGGTTGATAATCCCTTAGGATGGACTGGTTTGTTCTTCTTGCAGTCCAAGGGACTCTCAAGAGTCTTCTCCAGCACCACAATTCAGAAGCCATACAAAATATTTTAATTCTCATGAAATTCCTATAAATCAACTGCTATCATTACTGCCTTTTCACATATGAGGTCATTGAGACATGACAGGTTTTGTAACAATTGTTCAAGGTCACATACATATTAACGATAGAGATGGGGTTTTAACCCAGGCAGTCTGGCTACTTTGCTGTTGTTTAGTCACTAAGTCATGCCTGACTCTTTCGGCACCCCCATGGACTGTAGCCCTCCAGGCTCCTTTGTCCATTGGATTTCCCAGGCAATAATACTAGAGTGGGTTTCTATGTTCTTCTCCAGGGGGTCTATCCGACCCAGGGATCAAACCCACTTCTCCTGCATTGTCAGGTGGGTCCTCTACCACTGAGCCCTCAAAGAACACCAATACAGACTTATTTCCCCCTCAACTGAAGTAATCTACTGTCATTGAGTGACTGTAGGAATTTTGAATAAACACACACACAATAAGATGATTCATCCCAATTTTATAAAACATACGTTTTAAAATAAAATTAAGTAGAGTTGTGTAGTGGTGGGATTTCTCGAGTGTCTCTAATGGATGTTTTTGTATTCAGAAAAAACCAAAAATCCTTTAAGTCACAAAAGGATGAATGGAGCTAAAAATTNCATTTTAAAATAAAATTAAGTACAGTTTTGTAGTGGTGGGATTTCTCAAGTGTCTCTAATGGATGTTTTTGTATTCAGAAAAAACCAAAAATCCTAAAAGTCACAAAAGGATGAATGGAGCTAAAAATTTTGGTTTTACTATATTATTTTTAAAACAAAGGGATCTGAACAGAGAATTGTGCTGTCTCTAGGTTGATAGGAACTGTTGTAGAACTAATATTGCTATTCAAATATATATATTAGAACCCTTTGGGGCTAGAAAGCCTGACTGAAACTGGTTTAAACAAAGAGACAGGAGTTGACTCCTGTCATTGAAAAGACTGGAGAAAGGGCTTTGTTAGCTTCAGGCAAGGTCTGATCTTACAGCTTGATGTGTTTGACCTAATTGCTCTTTTTCTCTCTATCGTCTCTCTGACCAGTTCTTGACTGCTTCCTCCGTCTTGGCTCTATTGTTGGCAGCCTCTCACATCTCTTTCACATTCATCAGGAAGAGCCAATCTCTCTACAGTCTAGATATTTCCTCTGATTGGACCCCTCAGGTCACCTACGTGTAATGAGCGGCCAGACATTGGTCTTGGGTCCCACTCCTGAAACCAGGGCTGAACTCAACTTCCCTGGTGTCCTATGGCTCCTCAGAGTAGGATGGTGGTCTTTGGGAAATTGGAATGTTGATATCTATTGGGAATGGGTTATGGAATTCAACCAATCCAGATACACTACATTCAGGGACTCCAAGACTAGAACAACTTTATTAAATGTCTACTTATGTGCAGTTATTATCTAATAGACATGTCCAGGATGTTCCAGACTAGACAGTGTCACAGAAAGATGGATTTATAAAGGAAAAGTTTCCTGGTAGAAGTAGGAGTAGAGGAGGGCTGCGTCACGACTTCAAGGGCACATGTGAGCTGGATAGGCAGAAAGGGGAGGACCATCCTGGGTTTGTAAGAATAGCCTAGCCAAGACCTTGAAGGGGAACTGTGTGTATGGGCCTGAGAACAGAAAGGAAGCAGCCATGTAGAGGGAAGAGCTTGACATGAGAAGTCTAATTGTTTAAGTCTTGGCTCTGCAACTCTGTATCTCCAAATGGAGAAGAAATGCCCATGTGAAGTCTTTTTGTGAAGGATGTTCACATGCTCACTGTTACTATTTTGAACTATCAAGCTGCTTTAGTTTTCCAGCCTCATTTTCCATATCTGTAAAATGGACATTATAGCACAACCCCAGGATTGGTATGTAAATTAGATAAGATCATGTCTCTTGAAAGACTGCATACCATTAATTAGCAGATGCATGTAGGTAAGGGAAATTTTAGTGGGACCAGAAATGTATTCAGAGTGTAATAGCAGACCCAGGTTTTAAAACTCAGAGGAATACCAACATGTATACAATACTCAGCCATTAAAAAGAATGAAATAATGCCAATTGCATCAACATGAATTGACCTGCTGCTGCTGCTGCTAAGTCACTTCAGTCATGTCTGACTCTGTGCGACCCCATAGATGGCAGCCCACCAAGCTCCCCCAGTCCCTGGGATTCTCCAAGCAAGAACACTGGAGTGGGTTGCCATTTCCTTCTCCAATGCATGAAAGTGAAAAGTAAAAGTAAAGTCGTTCAGTTTGTGTCCGACTCTTAGTGACCCCATGGACTGCAGCCTACCAGGCATTGACCTAGAGATTGCCATACTGAGCAAAATAAGTCAGACAGAGAAGGAGAAATATTGAATGCCATCCCTTTTATGTAGGGGTCTAAAAAGAACTCTTTGCAATGCCATGGACTGTCCATGGAACTCTCCAGGCCAGAATACTGAAGTAGGTAGCCATTTCCTTCTCCAGGGGATCTTCCTAACCCAAGGATCAAACCCAGGTCTCCAGCATTGTAGGTGGATATTTTACCAGCTGAGCCACCAGGGAAGCCCAATAAAAAGAAATGATACAAATGAACTTATTTACAAAACATAAGCAGACTCACAGACTTAGAAAATGAACTTATGGTTTTCAAAGGGGAGGAACAGGGGAAGGGATAGTTAGGGAATTTGGGATGGATGTGTACACACTGCTATATTTAAAATAGATAACCAATAAGGTCCTACTGTATAGCACAAGGAACTCTGCTCAAAGTTGTGTGGCAGCCCGGATGCAGGCAGAGTTTGGGGGAGAATGAATACATGTACATGGATGGCTGAATCCCTTTGCTCTCTACCTGAAACTATCACAACATTGTTGATCATCTTCCCCATGGCTCAGATGGTAAAGCATCTGCCTGCAATGTGAGAGACCTGGGTTCGACTCCTGGGTTCAGAAGATTGCCTGGAGAAGGAAATGGCAACCCACTCCAGTATTCTTGCTTGGAAAATTCCATGGATGGAGGAGCCTGGTAGGTTACAGTCCACGGGGTTGTAAAGAGTCAGACATGACTAAGCAACTTCACTTGCACTTATTATTTGCTATACTTAAATAGGAAATAAAAAGCTTTTTTTAAAAAATTAGAGGAATAATTGGGTTCCATCTTCCACTCCCCCATCGCGCAGATGCACTGCCATGACTTCTTGGGACCTCAAAGAGCTTGCTGTTTTCTCAAGACAGGACTGGTCAACTCACAAGACCATCAGAATGGTTCCTGAAGGAAAAGACGGAGACTGTGGATTGCAAGCAGCTCAGCTGGGCTTCAGGGAAGGAGGGACCAAGAGAAGCAATGTTCTGAGAAGGGGAGGGAGTGCCCAAGGAGGAGACGAAATGACTTCTTAGGCTGAGTCTGCCAGAGCCCATAAAAACCTCAATGTATGAAATTAGCTTGATTCTGTAAAATAGTTACATCAAGGCGCCTGTCAGGAAATCAATAGCATGCTGTAATTATGTCCATAAACATGCTGAAGAAGCAAGAGAGGTCAGAGGCAAGGGAAGGGGTGGCTGCTGCAAAGCCTTTGAAGACATGACTCATAAAGTTTGTGGACACTGGAGCCACACTGGAGGCTAGCTCTTTGCTTCGGCCAGTGATTAATTCAGGGAGAAGAAAATTCAATTTGGCAAACGTTTATTGAGCATCTGCTTCAAGCCAGGCTGAGGGCAGCGCCAGTGGGTAAAGGCATTGAGTTGATGGACTCACTCTCTCCATGCTGATCCTACTTTGGAAGTATGCAGAGTGAGAAGTTAGTGAGAAGTTAGTGACACAGGGTTAGGGGATAGTATGGACCTTTTAGGGAGCCAGGAAAGAGGCATTTGCTGATACTTGCTCACGTTTGGATTTGCAAATTCAGTGGATTCTGTTCCTGATGGTTAGGTCTGCAGTCTCAGTAGCTGCTAGAAGATGATTATTTGCTCTCAAAACCTCCTTCCTTTAAAATTCAAATCAAATTCTCTTTGGAGAAAGAAGAGGAAAACTCACAGTTCCCTAGCACTGAACAGCTCTATGCTTTATACCTATATTGTTTCATCTCAAAAATATCATGATCTGGTTTTGATTTGCACCTCTCTAATAACGAGTAATGCTGTTGTTGTTCAGTCGCTAAGTTATTCCATGGACTGCAGCATGCCAGGCTTCCCTGTCCTTCACTAATCTCCTGGAGTTTGCTCAAACTCATGTCTATTGAGTCAGTGATGGCATCCAGCCATCTCATCCTCTGTCATCCACCTCTCCTTCTGCTCTCAATCTTTCCCAGCATCCAAGTCTTCCAATGAGGTGGCTTTTTGCATCAGGTGGCCAAGGTATTGGAGCTTCAGCTTCAGCATCAGTCCTGCCAATGAATTTTCAGGGTTGATTTCCTTTAGGATGACTGGTTTGATCTTCTTGCTGTCCAAGGGACTCTCAAGAGTCTTCTCCAGCACCACAGTTTGAAAGCATCAATTCTTTGGTGCTCAGGTTTCTTTATGGTCCAACTCTTGCATTGTATATGACTCCTGGAAAAACCACATGTTTGACTATACAGACCTTTGTCAGCAAAGTGATGTCTCTGCTTTTCAACATGCTGTCTAGGTTTGTTGTAGCTTTTTTCCCAGGGAGTAAGTATCCTTTAATTTCATGGATGCAATCATTGTCTGCAACGATTTCATCTTTTCTTGTGCTGTTTGGCCATCTGTATCATTACTTTGTCCACAAAGGTCTGTCTAGTCAAGGCTATGGTTTTTCCAGTGGTCATGTATGGATGTGAGAGTTCGACTATAAAGAAAGCTGAGCTCAGGAGAATTTACGCTTTTGAACTGTGGTGTTGGAGAAGACTCTTGAGAGTCCCCTGGACTGCAAAGAGATCCAACTAGTCCATCATTGGTAGGACTGATTTTGAAGCTGCAACTCCAATAGTTTGGCCACCTGATGTGAGGAGCTGACTCATTTGAAAAGACCCTGATGCTGGGAAAGATTGAGGGCAGGAGGAGAAGGGGATGACAGAGGAAGAGATGGCATCACTGACTCAATCAACATCGGTTTGGGTGGTCTGCAGGAATTGGTGATGGACAGTGAGGCCTGGCATGCTGAGGTTCATGGGTTCACAAAGAGTCGGACACGACTGAACAACTGAACTGAACTAATGTCTTATTTGGAGAAATATCTATTTAGATCTCCTGCTTGCCTTTTGGTCGAGTTTTTATTTTTGATAGTGAGATAAATAAACTGTATATTATGACCTATATGGAGGAAGAAGCTAAAAAATGAGCTGATATATATAAATGTATAACTGATTGATTTTGCTGTACAGCAGAAACTAACACAATATTGTAAATCAACTATATTCCAACAAAAATTTTAAAAAAGTAAACAGAAATTATGAGGTGGAATTTTAATCTTCATTTTATAGATGAAAAAATTGAGGTTTTGTATGATGTAGTGATTTAGTCAGCATCATGCTAAAAATCAGTGGACATTGATGTATGATTCACACCTTAGTCTGCATTGCTTTAATTAAATTGTCATAGTTGCAACTAGACCACACTAATGGCTGATAATTTTGTTGACTGAAAAAAATGCACAGCCTAAAAGTTGAGAGTTATGTATTATTTGAGGACCTAAACCCAGGACACAGTATCTCTGATAGTTCTGAGAGACTGCTTTGAAGAGGCAAAGTGAAGTGAAGTGAATTCGCTCAGTTGCGTCCGACTCTTTGTGACCCCGTGGACTGTAGCCCCCCAGGCTCCTCCATCTGTGGGATTCTCCAGCAAGAATACTGGAGTGGGTTGCCATTTCCTTCTCCAGGGGATCTTCCCGACCCAGGGATCGAACCCAGGTCTCCCACATTGCAGGCAGACGCTTTAACCACTGAGCCACCAGGGAAGCCCTTGAAGAGGCAAGGGAGGAGTCAGAGGAGTCAAAGATATATAAGAATTTTTGCAACAAAGACCAGGTAATCAGAACTTCGGGCTTCCCAGGTAGTGCTAGTGGTGAAGAGCCTCCCAGTTCAGGAGATGTAAGAGAGGAGGGTTTGAGCCTTGGGTCAGGAAGATTCCCCGGAGAAGGAAATGGTAATCCACTCCAGCATTATTGCCTGGAGAAGCTCATGGACAGAAAAGCCTGACGGGCTACAGCCCATGGGGTCGCAAAAAGTCAGACACAACTGAATCAACTTAGCACAAAATTAAAGAAGTCAGATATTTCAAGTTAAGGAATTTAGCACTTTTCTATGTATGGGAAGATGCCCATTGAAATTGTTCTTTTGATAAGCACCTCAGCTGTCTGGGGCCAGTATCCCGTGTTTTCTCATTCTGAGTCTCCTCAGGGTATGCTGTCTAGAGTGGCTGCAGCAGTTGGCTGCTAGATGGCGGGCATAATGTTTGTGTCCTGAGTTCCCTCAGGGCTCAGCCTTGGGGATGCTGTAATATGATGGCTGCATGGCTGCCACATCTTTGTTTACTGATAGAGCAGACAGTATTTTTTTAATGGATATTTTTCTCAAAACAGAATGTGAGAAAAGAGGTGCTTGAAAGTACTTTTGAGTAGAAGAAATAGAGGATAAGGTAGGTAGGTCTGGTGAGCTTTAGGGATAACAGGCTAGGCAAAAAGGGGCCAGGATTCATGAGGGGAGTGAGAATGGGGTGCCCTGGGTCCTCTGGCCCTCCTGCCTGGGCTGTAGGAGAGAGTCTCAAAACGTCCTCTTTCAGCAACTGCCTTAGACTCACCAGCTTTTGCCTGATGAGCGTATTCCAGGTAGAAATTATTCTTTCAGTATTTCACAGGAAATGTGCATGTTTTTCCAAATGCTGAGAAAAGTCAGTTGAGAAACTGGGAAAACCATTGAAAGAATTATAAGTTTCTTGTGAGAATCGAAACTCAACCATCAGTGAAGCGATGCTACTGCTTTGAAAGAATCTGCAGACATAAAGTTGAAAACAAGAGCAAGAGATGCTGACCCAAGCAGCTGAAGCTGAAGGTCAGAGTTTTGAGGGGTCAGGACAGGAGCAGGTAGGGAGTAACATCAAAGTCCCATCAGTCAGCCTTGCTTCCAGTTTTTGCCAGGAGAGGAGTTATTTGCCACCCTGACTGCTGCTAATGCTAAGTCATTGCTGCAAATAAAATAAATACTAGTCAGCTTATACTCATGGACTACTTTATGGATGGTGTTCTAAGAAATAATAAGTTTTGGAAGTGAAATACGACTCTAAGTCGGCAATTTCAGCGTGTGATTCTGCGCGGTGCTGTTAGGAGTGCTTGCTAGGAAATCCGGATGTTATTTTGTTTCATTACTACCCGAAAATGTTTATGGCTTGAATATTTACTGTAGTTTAACCGTTCTTTTGCAAATACTTGAACGGAGCAATGCAAAGAGAAGATGTTGTTGAGGAAATACTGCAACATTAAATTGGAAACGAATTTAAGAATCTGAATTAGCAGCAGTAATGAATTCGAAGACCCACCCAAAATCAAATCAAACAGACAAAATGCTTTTGTCATTAAAAATGGAAAGGAGCTTATATAAAACAACTACCTCTCAACTTGAATTTGCTACTACTGGACATACTCTAACCAGTTTGACCAAGGTCAATGCAAGATGGGAGAAATTGTCTGTGTCTGGAATGTGTGTGTTAGTTGCTTACTCATGTCTGACTCTTTGCGACTCCATGGACTGTAGCCTGACAGGCTCCTCTGTCAATAGGATTTTNACTACCTCTCAACTTGAGTTTGCTACTACTGGACATACTCTAACCAGTTTGAGCAAGGTCAATGCAAGATGGGAGAAATTGTCTGTGTCTGGAATGTGTGTGTTAGTTGCTTACTCATGTCTGACTCTTTGTGACTCCATGGACTGTAGCCTGACAGGCTCCTCTGTCAATAGGATTTTCCAGGCAAGAATACTGGAATGGGTTGCCATTTCNTACCTCTCAACTTGAATTTGCTACTACTGGACATACTCTAACCAGTTTGACCAAGGTCAATGCAAGATGGGAGAAATTGTCTGTGTCTGGAATGTGTGTGTTAGTTGCTTACTCATGTCTGACTCTTTGCGACTCCATGGACTGTAGCCTGACAGGCTCCTCTGTCAATAGGATTTTCCAGGCAAGAATACTGGAATGGGTTGCCATTTCCTTCTCCAGAGTATCTTCTTGACCCAGGGATCAAACCTGGGTCTCCTGCATTGCAGGCAGATTCTTTGCCATCTGAGCTATAGGAAGTCCCGTGTCTGGAATATTTGTCACCAAAAGAGAGAATGAGACTCTTGTATAGGGAAATGAATGCTTGGAGTGTTTTTAAAATTAAAAATTATATATTGTGGTTCAGTTCAGTCACTCAGTCATGTCCAACTCTTTGTGAACCCATGGACTTCATCATGCCAGGCTTTCCTGTCCCTCACCAACTCCTGCAGCTTGTTCAAACTCATGTCCATTGACTTGATGATACCATCCAACCATCTTATCCTCTGTCTCCACCTTCTCCACCTGCCTTCAATCTTTCCCAGCATCAGGATCTTTTCCAGTGAATCTATCCTTCACATCAGGTGGCCAAAGTATTGGAGTTTCAGCTTGAGCATCAGTCCTTCCAATGAATATTCAGGACTGATTTCCTTTAGGATTCACTGGTTTGATCTCCTTGAAATCCAAAGGACTCTCAAGAGTCTTCTCCAACACCACAGTTAAAAATTCTTCAGTGCTCAGCTTTCTTTGTAGTCCAACTCTCACATACATAAATGACTACTAGAAAAACAGTAGCTTTGACTAGATGGACCTAGGTTGGCAAAGTATTGTTCTGCTTTTTAATAAACTCTCTAGGATGGTCATAATTTTTCTTCCAAGGACCAAGCATCTGTAATTTTTTGGCTGCAGTCACCATCTGCAGTGATTTTGAATCCCAAGAAAATAAAGTCTGCCACTGTTTCCATTGTTTCTCCATCTATTTGCCATGAAGTGATGGAACCCAATGCCATGATCTTTGTTTTTTGAATATTGAGTTTTAAGCCAGGTTTTTCACTCTCCTCTTACACTTTCATCAAGAGGCTCTTCAGCTCCTCTTCACTTTCTGTGGTATGGTTGGTGTCATCTGCATATCTGAGGTTATTGCTATTTCTTCTGGCAATCTTGATTCTAGTTTGTGCTTCATCCAGCCTAGCATTTCGCATGATGTACTCTGTATATAAGTTAAAGAAGCAGGGTGATAATATACAGCCTTGATGTACTCCTTTCTGTATTTGGAACCAGTCTATTGTTCCATGTCCAGTTCTAACTGTTGCTTCTTGACCTGCATACAGATTTCTCAGGAGGCAGGTAAGGTGTTCTAGTATCCCCATCTCTTTTAGAATTTTCCAAAGTTTGTTGTGATCCACACAGTCCAAGACTTCAGCATAATCAATAAAGCAGAAGTAGATGTCTCTCTGGAACTCTCTTGCTTTCTTGATGATACAGTGGATGTTGGCAATTTGCTCTCTGATTTCTCTGCCTTTTCCAAATCCAGTTTGAACATCTGGAAATTCTTGATTAACATACTGTTGAAGCCTGACTTGGAAAATTTTGAGTTTTACTTTACTACCATGTGAGATGAATGCAATTGTGTAGTAGGTTGAACATTTTTGGCTTTGCCTTTCTTTGGGATTGGAATGAAAACTGACCTTTTCCAGTCCTGTGGCCACTGCTGAATTTTCCAGATTTGCTGCCATATTAAGTGCAGCACTTTCACAGCATCATATTTTAGTATTTGAAATAGCTCAGCTGGGATTCTATCACCTCTACTAGCTTTGTTTGTAGTGATGCTTCCTAAGGCCCACTTGACTTTGCATTCCAGGATGCCTGGCTCTAGGTGAGTGATAACACCATCAAGGCTATCTGGGTCATGAAGATCTTTTTTGTATAGTTCTTCTGTATATTCTTGCCACCTCTTCTTAATGTCTTTTACTTCTGTTAGGTCCATATCATTTCTGTCCTTTATTGTGCCCACTTTTGCATGAAATATTCCCTTGTTATCTCTAATTTTCTTGAAAAGATCTCTAGTCTTTCCCATTCTCTTGTTTTCCTCTGTGTCTTTGCACTGATCACTGAGGAAGGCTTTTTATCTCTACTTACTCTTCTTTGAAATTCTGCATTCAGATGCATATATCTTTACTTTTCTCCTTTGCCTTTAGCTTCTCTTCTTTTCTCAGCTATTTGTAAGGTCTCATCAGACAACTATTTTGCCTTTTTGCATTTCTTTTTCTTGGGGATGGTCTTGATCACTGCCTCCTGTACAATGTCATGAACCTCTGTCCACAGTTCTTCAGGCACTGTCTATCAGATCTAATCCTGTGAATCTATTTGTGACTTCCACTATCTAATCATAAGGGACTTGATTTAAGTCATACCTGAATGATCTAGTGGTTTTCCCTACTTTCTTTGATTTAATCTGAATTTGGTAATAAGGAGTTCATGATCTGAGCCACAGTCAGTTCCTAGTCTAGTTTTTGCTGACTGTATAGAGCTTCTCCACTTTGGCTGTAAAGAAGATAATCCATGTGGTTTTGGTATTGACCATCTGGTGATGTTCATGTGTAGAGTCATCTCTTGTGTTGTTGAAAGAGGGTGTTTGCTATGACCAGTGCGTTCTCTTGGCAAAACTCTGTTAACCTTTGCCCTGCTTCACTTTGTACTCAGGCCAAACTTGTCTGTTACTTCAGGTATCTTGACTTCCTACTTGGATTCCAGTCCCCTGTGATGAAAAGGACATCTGTTTTGGTGTTAGTTCTAGAAGATCTTGTAGGTCATCGTAGAACCCTTCAAGTTGAGCTTCTTTGGCATTAGTAGTTGGGGCATTGACTTGGATTACTGTGATATTGACTGGTTTGCCTTGGAAATGAACAGAGATCATTCTTTCATCTTTGAGACTGCACCCAAGTATGGCATTTTGGACTCTTTTGTTGGCTATGAGGGCTACTACATTTCTTCTAAGGAATTCTTGCCTACAGTAGTAGATAAAATGGTCATCTGAATTAAATTCACCCATTCCAGTCCCTTTTGGTTCAGCCATAGGTACACGTATGTCATCTCCCTCTTGAACCTCCCTCCCACCTCCCACCACATTCCATCCCTGTAGGTTGTCGCAGAGCATCCTGCATCATACGGTAAATTTCCACTGGCTATCTAATTTCATATACGTTAATGTGTATGTTTCAGTGCTTCTCTCTCAGTTCATCCCTCTCTCTCTCTCCTGCCCTCTGTGTACACAAGTCTGTTCTCCATTGCTGCTCTGCAGACAGGTTCATCAGTACCATCTTTTTAGATTCCATATATATGTGTTAATATATGATTTTTGTTCTTCTCTTTCTGACTTACATCATTCTGTATAATAGGCTCTAGGTTCATTCACCTTATTAGAACTGAGTCAAGTGTGTTCCTTTTTATGGCTGAGTAATATTCTATTGTGTATATCTACTTAAATGATTTTTATTTGACATTTATTTGTTTCTTTTAATATTTTGATTATCAAATATGTATAAGAGATCTATAAAAGAGGTCATTTTGCATATCATAGATGTATATGATCTTGTCATAATATTTTGGCTTATAACAAAATTTAACCATGCATTTATTGTATATTTTAACAGAAAACTCTGTGATAAACCTACAACCCACAAACAACTCACTTATTATTATAGTGACTCATAATGATTTTAAAATATATGAAGTGCTATGAAAAATGCAGAATTATATGATATGGGTGGTTTACAATAATTACCAGGAAGTCTGATTTCTTGTTCTCAAATCTTGAAGGTTACTATTAATTGGGAATTAGGAAACATTAACCCACGAGGATGGGAGCTGGTACACCTTATGTTCCCCCTTTTGCTACTGATCTTGACTCAAACCAGAAATCACAAATGCAATAGCAGACAGATAAAAAGGTGGATAAAAACAAGACTTGTAATTTGGTGCTATTAGTGGAAATGTTCTGGGCTTCCCTGGTGGCTCAGTGGTAAAGAATCTGCCTGCCAATGCAGAAGACACAGGTTCAGACTCTGAGTCAGAAAGCTCCTCTAGAGAAGGAAATGACAGTCCACTCCAGTACTCTTGCCTGGAGAATTCTGTGGACAGAGCAGCCTGGTGGACTGCAGTCTGTTGGGTTACAAACAGTCAGACACGACTTAGTGACTAAACAATAATAACAAGTGGAAACGTTTACCATTAAAAAGAACTGCCTTATCAGAGGATTTAATGATGGATAAGCCCCTATTTCTGATTTGAGAGTCTGGTTATTGTCTATAGTCATCATGACCCATTTCACTTTCTCAGGCTCACAGCTTCACTTGGGCCGCTGAAATCAACACTGGGCAGTGGATGAAGAGCCCCTGTCTGCAGCCCCTTCCTCCCTCTACTTCTGTACCGCTTTTACCACTGCAACCGCATCAGGCCCCTTTTAGGTTTGAGTTCCTGTTCTGTGGAAGCCCATCCTCACTTTGCACTGTATTTGTGTTGTGATCATTTAGAAACATAATTCAGAATTTTTTGAGATTAATTACAACAGTTCTTTTCATAACCAGATACCTGATAGGATTAATAATGGGAGATATAGGAATAAAGGTGTTATTAGCTAATAGCATTATAAAACTTAATTGTTATACTTCTATAAGCTGATAATAACTTCATATGGTGCTACTGGGAAAGATGTCTACTCTTCTGGGGGTGGAGGGGTGCTCTGGAAGGTCCTAAATCTTTGTTTTCCTTCTGAAAATGGGGGGTATGTGGCAGACATTGTGAGTCCCTTGGACTGCAAGGAAATAAAATTAATCAATCCTAAAGGAAATCAACTCTGAATATTAACTGGAAGGACTAATGCTGAAGCTGAAATTCCAATACGTTGGCCTCCTGATGTGTAGAGCCAACTCACCGGAAAACACCCTGATTCTGGGAAAGACTGAGGGTAGGAGGAGAAGGGGGAGACAGAGGATGATGTGGTTGTGTAGCATCACTGACTCACTGGACATGAATTTGAGCAGACTCCAGGAGATATTGAAGGACTGGGAAGCCTTGTGTGCTGCAATCCATGGGGTCACAAAGAGTTGGACTTAGTGACTGAACAACAACAACAAATTGTGAGTTTTCTCTTTAGGCATCATTCCACCTTCTTCCTGTTAACTAAACCCAGATTTTATTCAAGTGCTAGGGTAGAGGGTGCTTTATTGACCCTGCTCCTTCTCTGGGGGAAGAATGCTACGCAGATAAAACCAATCAAGAAAATCCCAGTTTTTTCAGCCAGATCTAATTAGGGCTTATGGGCTTGTGACTCTACTGTGGTTAGTGAGATGTAAGGGGATGTTTACTTGGAGGTGTCTGAAACCACTTTCTACAGTTTCTTAAAGAAATTGAGACACATAAAGAGAGATACTTTTTTTTTCTCCCATCTCTGACTGCAGCATGAGGAGATGCAAGGAGCTGCCAGCTGCAGCCATTTTGTGCCCAAGAGGAGAGCTGCCTGCTGGTTGAGGATACAGAAGCCTGGTGGTATCTTTGTGTGACTATTGTTTCTAGCCCTGGGAATACTCTGTTTTGAGACTTTGTGCAGAAGTGTTGATTACTTCTACCTGTGTCAGTTGTACTTGGCAGTGAGAAGAATCTCAAACCCAGATAGCCCTTGCCCTCTGGCAAGATGAATTTTGTGGTAAAACATGTAGAAGGACTTTAGAAAAGTCACAAACTCTATAAATTGAAGTCATTTATCTTTAGCGCACATGCCCACAAAGTATCAAATGATGCAATTTCATGCCTTGTGACTGGTTAGCCAGGGAAAAATTGAAAAGTGGGAGGTCTTCCTAAGGTCTCTCAATTCATACCTGATAGCTAGCCCACTGCTTTGCTCATATATAAGGCTGAGTCCATCTTCTCTGGAGGCAGTGTGGTGTAGGTGGGGGTACCTTGCATGGGTTGCCAGGAGAACTGGTTTTAGGTTTATCTCTGCAAGTAGTTAGCTGTGTGATCCCCTGGACAAGTTAAATAACCTCTTTTAGCCACTGATGTCTTTTTTAGAACTTGGGGATAATAGCAGGCATTCCTCTCAGGGTTCTGGCTGGCATCAAATGAGAGAGGGTATAGTTTTCAAACTATATGCCAAAAAAGTGATGATGATTGCTATAGACTGACTATTCATGTCCTGACCAAACTTTTTTTTTTAAATAAATTTTTATTTGGGGTAGAGTTGCTTTATAATGTTGCATTATTTTATGCTGTACAACAAAGTGAATCAGCTATATACATACAAATTTCCCCTCCCTCAGAGACTTCCCTCCCCACCTCCATTCCATCCATCTAGGTCACCACTGAGCACCCAGCCGAGCTCTAAATTCATATCTGGAAGCCCTAACCTTCAATGTGGTGGTATTAGAAGGTGGAGCCTTTGGGAGATTTTTAGGTTATAATGATAAAATGCACATGAATAGGATTAGAGCTTTTATAAAGACCCTAAAGAATTCTTTGTCCCTTCCCCCACAGAGGACACAGGGAAAAGAGAGTGATCTATGAACCAGGAAACTTGATCTTGGACTTCCTTGCGTTCAGAACTGTGAAAAATATGTTTCTGTTGTTGGCAAGTTCTCCAATCCATAATATTTCTGTTACAGCAGTCCAAATGGAATAAAACAGTGATGATGATGATGATGATAAAGAAGAGTGTGCTTCATCTGGCCATCAGTCAGATTCTAAAAATAACAAAACTTGAAGAAGGTGGAAGATGGACAAAAGAGGGTCACAGAACAAGTGAGAAATGTGAACTGTGTAATCTGAAACGTACAAGGGGAGTGGTCAACACAGCTGAGAGGAGCATTCAGAGAAATGTAGTGAAAGTGAAAGTGAAGTTGCTCAGTCAGGTCCGACTGTTTGCAACCCATGGACTGTAGCCCACTAAGCTCCTCCGTCCATGGGATTCTCCAGGCAAGAATGCTGGAGTGGTTGCCATTTCCTTCTCGCCTCTCCTTAATGCAGCATTGTGAGCCTCCTGGGTTGGATCCAGGGCTTCCTTCCTCTGACACATTCAGATGAGTTTCAGTTCAAGTGGACATTTTAGTCTTAACCCATATCCAGTCGAGTGGCTGTAGTCTTTCAATCCCAAGCCTCTCTTTCCTGGAGTTGCCTAAGTGAACCAGTATAGCAGAACACTGGATTCCAGCAAGATCTTCCTTTTCTTTATTCTCTGTGAAAATTCGGATGTAACAATTCTTTCCTTACAAATGTACCTCTCTCCACAAAATCAATGAATTCCTCTAAGTACATAAATCAATTTTTGTAAATTGAATCATTTGTCAACACGGTAGGAGAGCATGCTAGCTACCAGAATTCTGTGGCGACCTCTTAGGTACAACAGCTAAATCAGAGAGGAATAAAAATTTGAGTCTGACTGAATCAGATCCTTCAGTGTAGAGCATGCTATCTGTCTAGGATATTTCTCTCTATTTCTCCTTCTTGATCCTTCCCTCACCACCTGTGTGTTCTATATGTAGGCACATTGATTACTTATGATGATGATCATGGCTGCATTTCAGCCTGGAGGAGACTCCTACTCAAACTTCAAAGGCCATCCCACTTATTACCTCCTTTCTGCAACTTTGCTTGCTTATTCCATTATTAATGAATTGTTTGATTTGTCTTGATCCCCAGAGAATTTTTAATACATCTTTACTGTAGCAATACCATATTGGTAGAAGTATTAGTTATATGTCTACCTCCTTCTGTTAGAATATGACTTTCTTAAGGGTAGGGATCACATCTTAAATACATTTTTTATCACTTGTACTGGCACAATGCCCTGTGTACAGAAAAAGTAATCAATAAACATTTGTTGAATTATATTGAATTTGTAAATTAGATTTACTTAAGGGAGAACACAGCTGTATTCATTTCACAAAAGGATTCTAGGTTATATAAATAATTTTGCCAAAGGATCTCTTCAGATGGGAAATCCCCTGGGCATTTGCAACAGGATGTAATTTCAAATAACCTAGATCCTCGTCACTTTTTGCAGGAGAACATTTCCAGCTTAAAGTGGGAGGAGGCAGTATATCCATCAAGCTGCAGTCAACACCTTGCTCACATGCAGGACATAGTTCATAAGTTGAATAGTTTTATCCTTCTGCCCTTTAGCATCTGAAGAGAACTGCTGAGCCTGCAACCCTAGTATGTGGGGGTGTTCAGGGCACAACATGTGAGGCTGGGGGTGGGGGCGATGGAAGACTTATCCTGTTAAGGAGAAACACACATGCTTTGCTTCACCTTTCTCAACCCTCGTAACAGTCCATTTCAATTCCACCCTGAAATTGGCCATCTGTCATCACCCATTAAAGGTGTTTGTAAGCAACTGCAAAATATTGAGGCTGATGCATTTTGGCACTAATATTGCTATTAATATTGATATCCCTTGTAATGCCAGCATCATATTAAAAATGCTCCTTGTAGATTCCTTAGACGTCTTCCTCTTCTCCACTCTTCTGAGCCTTAGCCTTGCCCTGCAGCTTATTTTTAAGGATTTTCAGAAGTTATTGATTACACAATAAAAGGGAGCAAGAAATCAAACCTGGCCTTTACTCACGTGTTATATCACATGTGTTGGAACAGTCCTTCTTTGAACTAAACTTGAGGATAGCTTTTGTCTTTAACCAAGACAGAACATGGCACATTTTTGATCACTCATTTATTCCCTGGACATTTATTGAGCATTGCTGTTTCCCAGGTTGGTGCTAGTGGTGAAAAACCTGCCTGCCAATGCAGGAGATGAAAGAGATGAGAGTTTGGTCCCTGGGTCAGGAAGATCCCCTGGAGGAGGGCATGGCAACCCACCCCAGTCTTCTGGCTTAGGAAACCCCATGGATAGAGGAGCCTGGTGGGCTGTAGTCCATAGGGTCACAAAGAGTCAGACACAACTGAAATGACTTTGCATGCACGCTATTTCTTAGGGACTGTGGGAGGTTTTGGGGACCCAGAGATGAAGTCTGAGGGTATTGCCCTTCTGATGGTCAAGTCTGGGTGGTCTAGGTGGGACCAGGGGTGAGGGCAGTGTTATGATGAAATAAAGAGCAGCATAGATTCCCCCTCCCCACACGCCCCCCACCCCCTTGCTTCTTTTGGCTTAATGCAGAGGCTGTATTCAGAAAAGGCTTCATGGAGTTCTTAAACAGGGACCAGCCTTGTTATGGGCTGAATGTGTTGCTCCCCCTTCCCCTCACCCAATTCAAACTCCAAGAACCTTAGAATGTGACTGTATTTGGAGACAAAGTCTTCCGAGAAGTGATTAAGGTACAGTGAACCACTAGGTTGGGTGCTAATCCAAATGACTGGTATAGCAGAGGAGATTTGGACAGACACACCCAGAAGAAGACTGCACGAAGACATGGGTAGAAAGTGGCCATCCACAAGCCAAGGAGAGAGGTCTCAGGAAACAGCCCTGTAGAATCTTGATCTTGGACTTCCAGCCTCTTTGTTGTAGTTATTTTTCAGTCACTAAACTGTGTCTGACTCTTTGTGACCCCATGGACAGCAACATGATAGTGAAGCCTCCCCTGTCCTTCAGTGTCTCCCAGAGTTTGCTCAAATTCATGTCCACTGAGGCGGTGATGCTATCTAAACATCTCATGCTCTGCCTTCCCCTTCTCCTCCTGCCTTCAGTCTTTCCCAGCATGAGGGTCTTTTCTTTAAAAAAAAAAAAAAGCTATTTACTTATTTTTTCACTTTACAATAGCGTATTGGTTTTACCATACATTGGCATGAATCTACCATGACTGTACATGTGTTCCCCATCCTGAACCCCTGTCCCACCTCCCTCCCAATCCCATCCCTCTGGGTCATCCCAGTGCACCAGCCCAGAGCACCCTATATCATGCATAGAACCTGGACTGGCAATTTGTTTCACATATGATAATTTATATAGTTCAATGTCATTCTCCCAAATCATCCTGCCCTCGCCCTCTTNCACAGTGCACCAGCCCGGAGCACCCTATAACATGCATAGAACCTGGACTGGCAATTTGTTTCACATATGATAATTTATATAGTTCAATGCCATTCTCCCAAATCATCCTGCCCTCGCCCTCTTTCATAGAGTCCAAAAGACTGTTCAATACATCTGTGTCTCTTTTGTTGTCTTGCATACAAGGTTATCATTACCATCTTTCTAAATTCCATATACATGCATTAATNTTACCACTAGTGCCACCTGGGAAGCCCTGTGACTGTCTTGTCAAGATCCAATTGCAGGGAATTAAAGGAGGAAGAAAGTTCTTCCTTTTCTGCCCTTTGTGTATGTGTTTAGTTGCTAAGCATGTCTGACTCTTTGCTACCCCATAGACTATAGCCCGCCAGGCTCCTCTGTCCAGGCAAGAATACTGGAGTGGGTTGCCATTTCCTTCTTCAAGAGATCTTCCTGACCCAGGGACTGAACCCACATCTCTCCTGCATTGCAGGTGGATTCTTTACTACTAAGCCACCAGGGAAGCCTTCTGCCCTTTAATCTGAAACAGAAATCTCTGCTAAGAGTGATTATATATGCCCTTCTGTTTTCCTGCCTCGCCTTTCTGTCCCTCTTCCCTCACCTCGTGTCTCCTGGGCATCTGCCAGTCTCCCTGGTTTGCCTAAGCTTTCATCTCCTACCCTGTGAACCTACTCCAGATTCCTTCCAGATTCTGCTCCCAATTCCCTCCAGATCCTGCTCCCTCAAACACACCAGCCCTGCCAGTCCTGCCACAGCCTGCCTGCGCTGCTCCACGCTTCCTCTGCTCTTCGGGTCCCGTCATGAATATCTTTAATTTCATCGCTTACCTCCTGCCTTTCTTTTTGAATATTATGGATATTGTTTCCGTTGATAGCCTGCTCTTTTATACAAGTGTATTTGCTATTCTGTGGGCTTGGGATGGGACAGCCCAGGTATACATAAAGAAAGCAGTTCATAAAATAAACATCAGGAGGACTAGCCTTTNTTGATAGCCTGCTCTTTTATACAAGTGTATTTGCTATTCTGTGGGCTTGGGATGGGACAGCCCAGGTATACATAAAGAAAGCAGTTCATAAAATAAACATCAGGAGGACTAGCCTTTCTCCCAGAAGCAATGGTGCTTGCAAGGCAGAAAGGAAGGTACACATATTCTCAAGGGGGAAGGGAAGCAGGCTGGTCCACCTGGGTCTACAGGGGCCCCCTGCACCATGGCCACCCTCACGTCTCCTACTTCCTTAAGCTGTCATCTTCCTGACCCAGGGATCAAACCCACATCTCTCCTGCATTGCAGGTTGATTCTTTACTTGTAGTGCCACCTAGGAAGCCCCTTGAGTCTCATGAAAGGGTGCTATTCAAAGAAGTGAAGGGAAGGAGGTATTTTAGGCGGGAAGAAGGAAACTATCAGAGACATGGTTTTAGAGTAAGATAGAGATGAGAGAGAGTGCATGCGCCTTGTGTGTGTGTGTGTAACTGCAGCTGTGTGAAGAAAGGACAAGGTTGCCGTCCATCCAATATATCCTCTGCCATTTTGTTGGGAGGAGGTCTGGCATGTCCATGTCCAGATTCTTATTCAGAGGGCCAGCACTGCAGTAGGGAGGGCTTGTGGGCAGATGGGGGCAAATAAGCTGGATGACAGTGACTCCTCTCTGATCCCACCATAGACTTGCTGCGTGTGATTTCTGCTTTTCCTCGCCTCNAGAGGGCCAGCACTGCAGTAGGGAGGGCTTGTGGGCAGATGGGGGCAAATAAGCTGGATGACAGTGACTCCTCTCTGATCCCACCATAGACTTGCTGCGTGTGATTTCTGCTTTTCCTCACCTCTCTAAATGTAAAGTGCCTGCCTGGTGCAGTCTGTGCTCCTTAGCTTTCTTCAGCTGTCATGGTATTAAGTGTAAAAAAACAACAACATATATTTATTTTATGTTATTTACAAACTGTAACATTCAGCCTGAAAACAAATTGAGATTCTTGGGCAAAGAGACAGCATTTGATGTTGGAGTGAGATTGCTTGTTGTTCTGAGTGGGTCTGTTCTTGCAGATGCCTAAGAGAAGGCGGAGCCACCTGCCTGGTGGTGGGAGGGAAGGCTATGTGGGACAGGGGTGGGGGATGGGAGACCCAGAAGGTAAGATTGCACAGTAAAGCCTGGAGTGTGGTGTTTCCAGGATCTGGCTTACCCAGGTCAGGAGAGCACCATCTGGTTGCAATTAATGAACAGCGTGAGCAATGGTGATGCTTCTATCAGAGGGCCTGGGATGGAATTCAGCCTGCACCCAACAATGTGTGTTGTGTTCTTTGGTGATGCTCCATGTGTCTCTGCCCATCTTTCCTTCCTAAGAGATTCTGACCCACTATCTCTGGCACGAATCAGGTAACCTCCCATTTCTCATTTGGTGACTATAACCCTTTTCCCTGGTGGGAAGCCAAGAGGGGAGAGGAGGAAGAGATAGAAGGATTCATGTTAGTACAAAATTCTATGACTAAAATCCCAGAGCAAATGGGGTCCACCTCTCCTTTTAGGTGTTACTCATCTTGAGTTCCAAGCTTTCCTGTATGACCATGAACTGTGACATCCACCTCTACCCAAACTCTGCCCCAGCCCCAGTCCTCCCCACGCGTAGAGGTGGGCTCCTGAGCTTGGCTCATCTACTCAGTGCACATCTAGGAGGTTTGGTGGGAGCTACTGGAAGAGAAGGTTTTCCCTGATGGCTCAGTGGTAAAGTATCCAACTGCCAATGCAGGGGATGCGGATTCAATTGCTGGGTTGTGAAGATCCCCTGGAGAAGGAAATGGCAATCCACTCCAGTATTTTTACCTGGAAAATTCCATAGATAGAGGAGCCTGTTGGGCTACAGTTCATGGACTCGCAAAGAACTGGACACGACTTAGTGACTGAACACAGGCTGGAAGAAAATGCCTTATGTCCTCCTGCAATGGAACCAGTAAGAATGGAGGGACTGGGGCAGCCACAGACCACCCTGAAGGAAGAACCTGCCTGAGATGCCGCAAACAAATGGAGTTATCGGATGACCACTAGGGTCTTGGTGACATCTTTGAGCCCCTTGGTAAATCGGCATGAAGCTAGTGAATCCTCAGATTTCCCAGCTGGAGAGAGTCATAGATTCTATTTTCTCATTTCAGTCAAAGTTCATGTCACTTGCATCTGTGAAACAGCCCTGGACAACATGGTGCTGACCATGTTTGGTGAACTGAACGGCTAATGGGGGTAGGGTGGAGAACGTGGGAGGTCCAAACCTGAAGCTGCTTGTGATTAAGTTTTCAGAAAACTGTCTGTCTGCTCCAATGAGTGGGGACAGACCATGGGCTCGGCCCTTCTGTGTGAGTTCCTCAAATTTACTATTTATGATCAACAGAAATAAAGCTACAAAAACTGGCAGGATCTTTGGAGACTGTTTGTCTCACACCTCATTTTATGGCTGAAACTAGAGACCCAAGAAAAAGGCATGACTACGCGTGTGTTAGTGGCTAATTCTTTATTTTAGCTTAAATTTTTGCCAGGGTACAAAGTTGCTGGGGTGTTGGAGTGGGACAGGAATGAATAGTTATGTACCCATGTTTGTTCCCCGGGCTGGGAAGCCCACTAACGTGGCTGCATTTGTTACGGAGGGGCAGCCTGAAGGGAGATGGNGCGTAGTCTTTATTTTAGCTTAAATTTTTGCCAGGGTACAAAGTTGTTGGGGTGTTGGGGTGGGACAGGAATGAATAGTTATGTACCCATGTTTGTGCCTGGGCTGGGAAGCCCACTAATGTGGCTGCATTTGCTACGGAGGGGCAGCCTGAAGGGAGATGGCTCTTGGTGGGGTTGGGGAACAGCACTTAGAGGACTCAGGGTTTTCGGGGTCCAACTCTATGAGAACGGTGTAACCACCTAAGATTCATTTTTAATGCAAGCCATTGCTGGCTCTATTCTTATTCTGCTGCATTACTGCTGGGCTCCATCTGGTACTCATCCCCTCCGCCTGGCCTCTCAGCCTTCCCTGAGAGCAGAGTGGAGCTTCATTAATGACTGTAAGGACGGCTCGGGCTGTGGATCTGAGGGGAACTGTCTGTGGGCTGGGGCCAGGGAGGGCAGGGCCAGGAAAAAGGGGTCATCAGAGAATGCTCTGCTTGGAGCTACTTTCAACTCCCAAATGGTAACACCAGGCAGTCACTTCTCTTAGTGCCGCTGTCCCTCTCTCACAATCACTCTCCAGGGGAAAGCAGCTCCTCCACCTGTGGCTTAAGTTAGTTGTCTTTGATCTTCTGGAAGAAATGACCATAGATACAAACATACACACAGATGCACACACAGATGCACACACATGAAATCGGTACACACACATGTATACAAACACATACATATACACATACACACACCACACACACATCACACAATACATATACACACATATACACATATGCACACACATCCATACAAACATATACACACATGTAACACAGGGATATATGCATACACACATACATATCCATACCCACATGCATCTGCATCCATACACAAATATACACTTGCATACACATATACATGTATGTGTGAACATACACACATGTGCACTTATACACCCACATACATGGATGTGGAAGGTGGAGATTTCCACTCAAGGCTGTCATTCCTTTCCCTTCTTCCTCTGGAGACAAACTCTAGGTGCAAGGCCTCCCTTCAGGAAGCAGCTGCTGGCAGATCCCAGGGCCTAACCCCAGGGACCATGATGCATTCAAGAGGCCAGTAATTATACTCCTCACCATGCTTCCAAGTGTTTCCCTCCTGGGGGTCTGGCAGAGCCCCCTCTGCATTGCAGACCACCCCCTGCCTTGCAGGGGCTGGGGGCTGTGGGTCCGTTTGCCTGAAGACATTAGGCATCAAAGAGCAGTGTGATACTCTCACTGTGTACCTTGGCTAAGTCCCTGTCCTTCTCCCTCTCTGGTTTCCTACCAACAGAGGCCGACTCCTGTTTGTGTTCATGGCTGTCTTAAAGTTTCTCCTAGTCTCTTCTCTCATTATTGCCTGACTCCTCCCTGCTGCTCCAGTTCCTGTGAGGGTGTGTCCCCTTCTGAGGTGCAGGAGCGCTGGTGACCCAGAGCTGAATGCGTACTTGCCATAAGGGAAANTCTTTCATTATTGCCTGACTCCTCCCTGCTGCTCCAGTTCCTGTGAGGGTGTGTCCCCTTCTGAGGTCCAGGAGCGCTGGTGGCCCAGAGCTGAATGCATACTTGCCATAAGGGAAGTGCCTTTGATGGTCTGAACAGTGACTTTTGAGGCTGATAGCCCCTGGGGTGACTGGGGTGGTGGCAGAGAGGATTCAAGTTAGTAGCATCAGATTCTGAATCCTGCATAATTAAAACTCAGATAACTTTTGATGGTCATATTCAAGAGCTGTTGGATTCTGAACCTTCTTCTGCAGCAAGAGTAGTGTGTGTGTATGTGTGTGTACATGTTTAATATCTTCACTCAAAAAGTTATTCACTCCTTCTAAAAGTGGAGCCTGAGTCAGTGATAAATTGCTGACTCCTTCGACATGAATATTGTTCAATTATTCACAGATGTGTTTGGTCTGACAAAAGCCTTTGCTTCAGCACATTTCTCCTGTTAACCAAAGGCATTCATGTTAATGTAGAATCAGCTATCATTAGCGCAGACTTTCAACAGCTTTCAACTATTCAGTGTCTTCTTTCTTCAGTCTATCATTTCCTCTTATGATTTAATTAGTGTGAGGCTGGAATCATGGGCTCTTAATTCATCCAGGAAGTTGAACAAACTGGATTTTGACACCTGCTGAATTCCCCAAGCGTGGCTGTCTGTTCTGTTCTTCACCTACTAAACTAGACTGAAGGAGGTTAGTTTTGCATCTTTCCAATACCTGCCCTGGGGAGACCTGTTGACCAGACCAGAATTTAAGATTCAGTACAAAGTATGGTTCCATCCCTTCCACTTCAGATTAGATTGAGCCAAAGGGGTCTTCTTCCTGCTGGGTGGCTTTCATCCACTTGGGTGGTCCATGTGATGTAACGTTCAAGGAAGGTCAGGTGCCTTAGAGACCACCAAAGGCAATGGTTTTCAAGCTTTCATTTTTAATAGTGTAAGGCTTCAAAGGAGATCTTATGCAGAATGCTAAATGTCCACAAGAGAAGAGCAAAGCTATTCTGGAGGAAACAGGTGGTGTCACGTGCTCTTTTTTCTTCCCAGACCCAGAAACTCATCCTAGCCTAAAGTTCATGATCAAAGCCCAACCATGAGATATAAATGGGGAAAGGGAAGAGGGGAGGAGAAATATAGGGGTAGGGGATTAAGAGGTACAAACTATTATGTATAAATAAACTACAAGGATACATGAGGAATATCACCAATATTTTATAATAACTGTAAATAGAGTATTGCCTTTAAAAATTGTGAATCACTATATTTTGTACTTGTACTTTATATAATAGTATATATCAACTATAATATATATATATATCTTACATAATATTGTATATAACAATACTTTGGCCACCTGATTTGAAGAGCCCACTCATTGGAAAAGACCCTGATGCTGGGAAAGATTGAAGGCAGAAGGAGAAGAGGGCAAAAGAGGATGAAATGGTTGGATGGATAGGGAAGCCTGGAGTGCTGCAGTCCGTGGGGTCACAAAGAGTTGCACATGACTTCAGTCAGTGAGTGAACAACAAAAGGTCAACTATACTTAAATTTAAGAAAGAATGCTTAAGAGAAAACTAACAACTTTATTATTACTAACATTTGCAACTGATCATATATTTTTTGCAACTTTCCATTCATAATTTGACTAAATTGTTTCTGTTAAGTCAGAAACATAGCCCAATTGTGCTAAAAGTACTTATATGGATGTCAACTTTTATCCAAGATTTTAAAAAGTAGAGTCATTAAATTCAGAGAAAAAAAATTTTTTAAGGCCAACTCCAACCAAGAGAAGCTATGGCTGGACCAGGGTCAGATCCTAGTCATTGGTAGAACTGGACCCGGGTGCAGTTGCTCTTAGGGCTTCTGACAATATTCTATTCACTCAGCCACTTCTTCCAAGGCTCTTCCCAAATGCTACCTTCTTCATTAAGGCTCTCTCAACATTTACAATACACTTGTTCATTTCCACTCAACAAATATTTGTTGAGCTCCTCCTATGTGTGAAGCACTGCTTTAAGTTCTGGGGAAGCAGCAGGAAACAGCAGATATGAAAATCTTTGCTCCCGTGAAGCTTATATTCTAGTGTGTGTGTGAGCGTGTGAAGTTGCTCAGTTGTGTCTGACTCTTTGCGACCCCGTGGACTGTAGCCCACCAGGCTCCTTGGTCCATGGGATTCTCCAGGCAAGAATACTGGAGGGGGTTGCCGTTTCCTTCTCCAGGGGATCTTCCCAACCCAGGGATCGAACCCAGGTCTTCTGCATTGCAGGCAGATGCTTTAACCTCTGAGCCACCAAGGATAGTGGAGAGAGAAATAATAAACAAACAAATAATTAGATAAGTATTTAGAGGACAATAAAACAAGAGAAGGAAAGCTAAGGGTGGGATGGAATTATAACAGGTGTTCTCTGATTTGAAAATGACACTGAAACACTGATGTGAAGGAAGTGTAAAGAGAACACATGAAGGTCTGGTCCAGGAAAATGAAATAGGAAATGTGAGGATGTGGAGGTAGGAAGGTACCAAGAGAGTTGAAAAAAGACTGAAAGCTCCAATGTAGGTAGAATAAGGGAAGCCAAAGGGACAATGAGGTCAAATCATTTAGTACCTTCCAGGACACTTTAGAGCTTGCACTTGCTCTTGGTCAAATGAGGAGCACTAGATGGGTTTGATACAAGGGACCTTGTGAGATGACTTGGATTTTGAAATGATTATGCCTAACACAATGATAAGAAAAAATAAAGGGACACCCAGGCTGGTGGCTCAGTTGGTAAAGGATCCACCTTCAGTGCAGGAGACTGCCTGAAGCACAGGAGAACTGAGTTTGATCCCTGGGTTGGGGAGATTCCCTGGAGAAGGACATGGCAACCCACTCCAGTATTCTTGCCTGGAGAATCCCATGGACAGAGGAGCCCGGTGGGTCCATGGGATTGCAAACAGTTGGGCATGACTTAGTGACTAAACTACAAGGCAGGGAGACTAGTACACTGGGAGACCACACTATTGAAGTCATCTAGGGTAGAGCTGATGATTTGCACCCATGTGGCAGGGAGGATGGAGACCAGTGTTTTCATTTTGGATGTATTTTGGAGGCAGAGCCAAAAAATTTGCTGAAAGATTAGTTGTGAGTTGTGGCAGTCAAAGAGTCATGGATGATTATGCAAATTTTAGCCTGAAAGGAAATCAGTCCTGGGTGTTCATTGGAAGGACTGATGTTGAAGCTGAAACTCCAATACTTTGGCCACCTGATGTGAAGAGCTGACTCATTTGAAAAGACCTTGGCTGGGAAAAATTGAGGGCAGGAGGAAAAGGGAACGACAGAGAATGAGATGCTTGGATGGCATCACTGACTCAATGGACATGAGTTTGGGTAAACTCTGGGAGTTGGTAATGGACAAGGAGGCCTGGCGTGCTGCAGTCCATGGGGTCGAAAAGAGTCAGACATGGCTGAGCGACTGAACTGGAAAGAAAGATGTCAGTAACCAAGATAAGGAAGACTGGAAGAAATGCGTGTTTGGTGTGCAGGGGTGGGTGGATATCAGAGGTTTAGTTTTGAAAAAGTCAACTTTAGGTATCTTTCAGCGGTCCAAGTGATGAAGTGATGTGAAGATTCTGTCCAATTGTGAAATATCCAACCTTTCAATCCCCAAAACATGGCTGTAATTTTCAAAAGCTATGTGATGATATTCTATTCAGGATTACAATGGATGCACGTGTCTGAATGCTGTTAGGACATTAGCATCTTGTTTATATTGCTGGGAACCTTATTCATCCTGGTGTCCTCCCCTGCTTCAGCACTGTGCAGGGCAGATGGCCTGAGCTCAAGAAATTCTTGTTGTTATGAATCCAACAAACATTTGAGAAGAGTTAGAGAATTAGAAGAGCAGTATGACATAGCCTAGCATCTTCCAAATTGTTTTCTGCTGAACATTAATCCCTTGAGATATTCAATTAAAAAACAGATTCCATAGTCAAATAAAGTTTGGGAAGTTGTTTACTCTGCAACCCTCCCTTTGAGCATCACAGAGCATAGTTGTATATTAAAAGGGGTTTAAAAAATTCTCCCAAGCATATTTAAATGTCCACCTCAAAGTCTCCCAGTCATCTCTTTCTTCCTATAATCCTTACAATAAGTGTGGTAAGGGTCTACAGTTGTGTCTGATTCTTTGCAATCCCATGGACTGTGTCCACCAGGCTCCTCTGTCCATGGAATTCTCCAGGTAAGAATACTGGTTGGGTTGCCATGTCCTCTTCCAGGGGATCTTCCTGACCTAATGATCCAATACACATCTCTTGAGTCTCCTGCATTGGAAGGCACATTCTTTAGCACTGTGCTACCTGGGAAGCCCCTAGTAGTAAATTAGTGTTGTATAAATCACATTATAGAATATGCTAGAGATCAAATCGCCAACATTCACTGGATCATCAAAAAAGCAAGAGAGTTTCAAAAAAATATCTACTTCTGCTTTATTGACTACGCCAAAGCCCTGGACTGTGTGGATCACCACAAAGTGTTGAAAATTCTTTTTTTTTTTTTTCAAGTTTACTGAGTTTTAATTTTATTTTAATTATATTGTGCTATTAAGTTCTATTTCACAAATGTAAAAACTATCATTCTATCTCTTACCTTGAGTTTTGTTTGTTTTTTTTTTTTTTTCAGTTTAGAATGGGAATACCAGATCGCCTTACCTGTCTTCTCTGAGACATCTGTATGCAGGTCAAGAGGCAACAGTTAAAACAGGACATGGGNGTTCTATTTCACAAATGTAAAAACTATCATTCTATCTCTTACCTTGAGTTTTTTTTTTTTTTTTCAGTTTAGAATGGGAATACCAGATCGCCTTACCTGTCTTCTGAGACATCTGTATGCAGGTCAGGAGGCAACAGTTAAAACAGGACATGGGACTATAACTCAGGCATAAAAAGGAATGAATCTGAGTCAGTTCTAGAGAGGTGTATAGATCTGGAGTCTGTTATACAGAGTGAAGTCAGAAAAAGAAAAACAAATAGCATATATTAGCACATAGGTATGAACTCTAGAAAAAGGGTACTGATGAAACTATTTGCAGGACAGGAGTAGAGACTCCAACGTACAGAACAGACTTGTAGACACAGGGAGAGCAGGAGAGGGTGGGACAAACTAAGAGAGTAGAATTGAAATAAATACATTACCACTTGTGAAATAGATAGCTAATGGGAAGTTGTTGTACAGTGCAGGGATTTCATCCTGGTGCTCTGTGACAACCTAAAAGGGTGGGATGGGATTGGAGAGGGGAGGGAGGTTCAAGGGGGATGGGACATGTGTATACTTATGGCTGATTCATGTTGATGTATGGCAGAAACCAATATAACATTTTAAAGCAATTATCCTCCAACTAAAAAGCAAATAAAAAAAGGAAAAAAAAATAAAATGACTATGAAAATACTAGAGTAGATTAATTTTCTCTACAATGGAATCTGTCTTTTTAACAATATATATATTTTTTTTGCATGAAAAGAAATCAGTGTATCAGCTTCTGAAAAAACAAACAAACAAAACAAACAGGACATGGAACAACAGACTGGTTCCAAATAGGGAAAGGAGTACATCAAGGTTGTATATTGTCACCCTGCTTATTTAGTTTTCATGCAGAGTACATCATGTGAAATGCTGGGCTGGATGAAGCACAAGCTGGAATCAAGACTGCCGGGAGAAATATAAATAACCTCAGATATGCAGATGACACCATCTTTATGGCAGAAAGTGAAGAAGAATTAAGAGCCTCTTGATAAAAGTGAAAGAGGAGAGTGAAAAAGTTGGCTTAAAGCTCAACATTCAGAAAACGAAGATCATGGCATCTGGTCCCATCATTTCGTGGCAAATAAATGGGGAAACAGTGTCAGGCTTTATTTTTGGGGGCTCTAAAATCACTGCAAATGGTGACTGCAGGCATGAAACTAAAGGACACTTGCTCCTTGGAAGAAAAGCTATGACCAATCTGAACAGCATATTAAAAACAGAGTCATTACTTTTCCAACAGAGGTCTATCTAGTCAAGGCTATGGTTTTTCCAGTAGTCATGTATGGATGTGAGAGTTGGACTACAAAGAAAGCTGAGTGCCGAAGAAGTGGTGCATTTAAATTGTGGTGTTGGAGGACTCTTGAGAGTCCCTTGGACTGCAAGGAGATCCAACCAGTCCACCCTAAAGAAAATCAGTCCTGAATATTCACTGGAAAGATTGATGCTGAAGCTGAAATTCCAATACTTTGGGCACCTGATGGGAAGAGCTGACTCATTGGAAAATACCCTAATTCTGGGAAAGATTGAAGGCAGGAGGAGAAGGGGACGACAGAGGATGAGATGGTTGGATGGCATCACCAACGTGATGGAGATGAGTTTGAGCAAGCTCTGGGAGCTGATGTTGGACAGGGAAGCCTGGCGTGCTGCAATTCATGGGGTCTCAAAGAGTTGGACACAACTGAGCAGCTGAACTGAACTGCCTGATAGGATATGCTGGGAGATTAAAATAATGCTGGAATTAGGAATCTGAACACCTAAATATGAGCATTCAGAGCGTGATCCTGGGCAAATATCCTTACCTACTTGGGTTCTATTTCCTCATCTGAGGAAACCAGACTAGGAGATTCTATGACTCAAATGTGTAACACACAAATCTTATTCATTCCTTTTATTTATGTTTCTCCCAGGAGTAAGACTGAGTTTCAACAACTTAGTAAAGACTCCATGGTTTACATATAGCATCCAATTGCGCTCTTGCTGCTTACTGCACCAGCCTCAGTTTTCCTAAGGAAGTCCATGCTACGCCGTTTAATCTAGCTTCCCACGCTCAACATGAACTAGTATTTCTGCCCTTAATCTTCACTCCCCACTTCCCTCTCTAGGTAGTGTACTGGGATCCAGAGATCTCCTGCCTTCTCCTTGCCTCCCTCACCCTAAATATTCTGTGGAGGTCTGGCCAGGTGAGAGCTAATGTCTGCTGGGTGAGTAGGCACCGAGGGCTTATGTATTGTTATGCCTCTTCCCAAAACCAGGAATCGAATCTGGGGTTTCTGCATTGTAAGCAGTTTCTTGAAAAGCTAGGACCCTCAGTGGGAGACCTAAAAATTACACATCCTACAGAGGGAGATGATGAAAAAACATATCCCTCTGTGCAGAGCAAAATAAAATGATGTATCTCCCCTGAAGACATACCCATAAACTCTCCGCATGCAGATTAGCTGTCTGAATTTACATTACCTATAACATGAAAATTTAGTTTTAAGTATTTTCAGGTTAGTAGGGATGAAGCAAGGCAAAGACTAATAGAGTTTTGCCAAGAAAATGCACTGGTCATAGCAAACACCCTCTTCCAACAACACAAAAGAAGATTCTACACATATCATCACCAGATGGTCAACACCAAAATCAGATTGATTATATTCTTTGCAGCCAAAGATGGAGAAGCTCTATACAGTCAACAAAAACAAGACCAGGAACTGACTGTGGCTCAGATCATGAACTCCTTATTACCAAATTCAGACATAATTGAGGAAAGTAGGGAAAACCGCTAGATCATTCAGGTATGACCTAAATAAAATCCCTTATGATTATACAGTGGAAGAGAGAAATAGATTCAAGGGCCTAGATCTGACAGATAGAGTGCCTGATGAACGATGGAATGAGGTTCATGACATTGTACAGGAGACAGGGATCAAGACCATCCCCATGGAAAAGAAATGCAAAAAAGCAAAATGTGTC
This sequence comes from Raphicerus campestris, assembly GCA_006410735.1. NCBI lineage: Eukaryota > Metazoa > Chordata > Mammalia > Artiodactyla > Bovidae > Raphicerus > Raphicerus campestris. Next base: position 898,531 of record SJYW01012018.1, on the reverse strand, counting down.
TAAGGAGACCTTACAAATAGATGTGAAAAGAAGAGAGGCAAAAAACAAAGGAGAAAAGGAAAGATACAAGCATCCGAATACAGAGTTCTAAAGAATAGCAAGAAAAGATAAGAAAGCCTTCTTCAGTGATCAATGCAAAGAAACAGAGGAAAACAACAGAATGGGAAAGACTAGAGATTTCTTCAAGAAAATCAGAGATAATAAGGGAACATTTCATGCAAAGAAGGGCTTGATAAAGGACAGCAATGGAATGGACCTAACAGAAGCAGAAGATATTAAGAAGAGATGGCAAGAACACAGAAGAACTATACAAAAAAAGATCTTCGTGA
>SJYW01012018.1:876183-889601 GCA_006410735.1 Raphicerus campestris | reverse complement strand
AAAAACTTGAACATAAAGTTTTCTTTGTCCTTTGACTTCCTCTCTCCACACACTATGTTTTATGTGTCTGCATTATGTATTGACCAAACCTCACTCATCAGCAAAAATACCTGCTTAACAATGAGGAACAACATTCTCCTAGCATCGATAAGACAGTTCCTTAAAGGATAATATTGCTTCTTGACTTGTAAAGGGCTGCTGAGATCTGGAGAATGTAAATTGTCAATAATAAGCCATTTAATGTGTAGACCTCTGTCTCAAGTAACTTATATAACTCTGCCTTGACTTCTAACAGGTAGAACAGTTCTCAGTTTTCTGAGATGTACATCCTGTGTTATAACCCTCAAATTTGGCTCAAAAAATTTTTTTCCATTTCTTCCTTAGATTGACTGATTAATTTTCATTGACATATGCTTGGTATAGCTGGCAGGGTATCTGACCCTCTAGCCAGAAGACACCTGGAGTCTGCCTGAAACTGGTGCTTGGTACCAGCATGGGCCCAGTGAGCCCCACCAGCTTTTTGGTACTCCTCAGATGTTTCTGTGAGTTCTTCTGATATTCAAATCTCAATTTTGGGTGATGATCCTAAAATTTTTATTTGAGCTGGTTTTTTACTTAATACTTAAGAGTCTTAAGGGGCACTGGTGCATTTCTTAGGCAGGACCTAAGGGATCTGGGCAAGAAGCCCAGGGAAACACAGGTGGCTAAACTTATGTTAAATTTGTCTTAAATAAAAGAAAAAATAAGTTGATATACGATCTGAAAAAAACTTTTGCCAGTGAAATGAAAAGCTGATTTATTTAGATCCAAAGAATAAAGCAAGGAGATCCAACCAGTCCGTCCTAAAGGAATGAATATTCCTTTGAATATTCCAATGAATATTCATTGGAAGGACTGGTGCTAAAGCTGAAACTCCAATACTTTGGCCACCTGATGCAAAGAACTGACTCATTGTAAAAGACTCTGATGCTGGGAAATATTGAAGGCAGGAGAAGAGGATGACAGAGGATGAGATGGTTGGATGGCATCATTGACTCAATGGACATGAGTTTGAGTAAGCTCTGGGAGTTGGTGATGGACAGGGAAGCCTGGTGTACTGCAGTCCATGGGGTCACAAAGAGTTGGACCTGACTGAGTCACTGAACTGAACTGAAAGAATAAAGGAACATTTTGCTCCTTCTGGACCCAAGGTATTCTCAGGAGTAACCTTAACCTTAGAGAAGTGCCTAAGAATTAATCCTCATGACATGCAGTGGTCCTCTATGGGGAAGACCCACTACAACCATTAAGTAAGTACTGCTCAGATGGGGAGGCACGACAGAAGCTGATAATCAGGCTCTCTGAGTAATGTGACGGTTTAGGCTGTCATAGGGAGAAACCTTGGTGAAACTCTTGCAGGACATAAACAGAACCTTGTGTGCACCAGGACCAAGGAGAAAGGAGCAGTGACCCCACAAGAGACTGATCCAGACTTGCCCGTGAGCATCCAGGAGTCTCCGGCGGAGGTGTGGGTCGGCAGTGGCCTGCTGCAGGGTTGGAGGCACTGAGTGTAGCAGTGCGTGAATGAGACCTTTTGAAGAAGGTTGCCATTATCTTCATTACCTCCACGATAGTTTGAAAGTGAAAAGAGAAAGTGAAGTCATTCAGTCATGTCCAACTCTTTGTGCCCTCATGGACTGTAGCTTACCAGGATACAGCATCCATGGGAATTTTACAGGCAAGATTTCTGGAGTGGGTTGCCATTTCCTGCTCCAGGGGATCTTCCCAACCCAGGGATCAAACCCGGGTCTCCCACATTATAGGCAGATGCTTTACCATCCTAGCCACCAGGGAAGTTTGGCCCCATGTAAATAATAGGGAGGGAACACAGCCCCACCCATCAATAGAAAATTGGACTAAAGATTTATTGAGCATGGCTCTGCCCATCAGAACAAGAGTTTCCCAGTTTCCCCATCAGTCAGTCTCTCCCATAAGCCTCTTACCCTTCTCCATTAGAGGGCAAACAGACTGAAAACCACAATCACAGAAAACTAACCAATCTGATCACATGGACCACAGCCTTGTCTAACTCAGTGAAACTATGAGCCATGCTGGATAGGGCCACCCAAAATGGATGGATCATGGTAGACAGTTCTGACAAAACGTAGTCCACTGGAGAAGGGAATGGCAAACCACTTCAGTGTTCTTGCCTTCAGAACAGTATGAAAAGGCAAACTATAGGACACTGAAAGATGGAACTCTCTAGACTGGTAGGTGCCCAATATACTACTGGAGATCACTGGAGAAATAACACCAGAAAGAATGAAGAGACAGAGTCAAAGCAAAACCAAAACTCAGTTGTGGATGTGACTGGTGATGGAAGCAAGGTCTGATCCTGTAAAGAGCAATATTGCATGGGCCCTGGAATGTTAGGTCCATGAATCAAGGCAAATTGGAAGTGGTCAAACAGGAGAGGGCAAGAGTGAATAGCGACACTTTAGGAATCAGTGAACTAAAATGGACTGGAAGANAGGCTGTCATAGGGAGAAACCTTGGTGAAACTCTTGCAGGACATAAACAGAACCTTGTGTGCACCAGGACCAAGGAGAAAGGAGCAGTGACCCCACAAGAGACTGATCCAGACTTGCCCGTGAGCATCCAGGAGTCTCCGGCGGAGGTGTGGGTCGGCAGTGGCCTGCTGCAGGGTTGGAGGCACTGAGTGTAGCAGTGCGTGAATGAGACCTTTTGAAGAAGGTTGCCATTATCTTCATTACCTCCACGATAGTTTGAAAGTGAAAAGAGAAAGTGAAGTCATTCAGTCATGTCCAACTCTTTGTGCCCTCATGGACTGTAGCTTACCAGGATACAGCATCCATGGGAATTTTACAGGCAAGATTTCTGGAGTGGGTTGCCATTTCCTGCTCCAGGGGATCTTCCCAACCCAGGGATCAAACCCGGGTCTCCCACATTATAGGCAGATGCTTTACCATCCTAGCCACCAGGGAAGTTTGGCCCCATGTAAATAATAGGGAGGGAACACAGCCCCACCCATCAACAGAAAATTGGACTAAAGATTTATTGAGCATGGCTCTGCCCATCAGAACAAGAGTTTCCCAGTTTCCCCATCAGTCAGTCTCTCCCATAAGCCTCTTACCCTTCTCCATTAGAGGGCAAACAGACTGAAAACCACAATCACAGAAAACTAACCAATCTGATCACATGGACCACAGCCTTGTCTAACTCAGTGAAACTATGAGCCATGCTGGATAGGGCCACCCAAAATGGATGGATCATGGTAGACAGTTCTGACAAAACGTAGTCCACTGGAGAAGGGAATGGCAAACCACTTCAGTGTTCTTGCCTTCAGAACAGTATGAAAAGGCAAACTATAGGACACTGAAAGATGGAACTCTCTAGACTGGTAGGTGCCCAATATACTACTGGAGATCACTGGAGAAATAACACCAGAAAGAATGAAGAGACAGAGTCAAAGCAAAACCAAAACTCAGTTGTGGATGTGACTGGTGATGGAAGCAAGGTCTGATCCTGTAAAGAGCAATATTGCATGGGCCCTGGAATGTTAGGTCCATGAATCAAGGCAAATTGGAAGTGGTCAAACAGGAGAGGGCAAGAGTGAATAGCGACACTTTAGGAATCAGTGAACTAAAATGGATTGGAAGAGGTGAATTTAACTCAGATGACCATTATATCTACTACTGTAGGCAAGAATCCCTTAGAAGAAATGGAGTAGCCATCATAGTTAACAAAAGAGTCCAAAATGCAGTATTTGGATGCAATCTCAAAAATGTAAGAATGATTTCTATTCATTTCCAAGACAAACCACTCAATATCACAGTAATCCATTCTATGCCCTGACCAGTAATGCTCAAGAAGCTGAAGTTGAACAGTTCTATGAAGACCTACAAGATCTTCTAGAACTAAAATCCCCCAAAGATGTCCTTTTCATTATAGGGGACTGGGATGCAAAAGTAGGAAGTCAAGAAACACCTGGAGTAATAGGCAAATTTGGCCTTGGAGTATGGAATGAAGCAGGGCAAAGGCTAACAGAGTTTTGCCAAGAGAATGCACTGGTGTTACCAAACACCTTCTTCCAACAACACAAGAGGAGACTCTACACATGGTCAATACTGAAATCTGATTGATTATATTCTTTGCAGCCAAAGATGGAGAACCTCTATATAGTGAGCAAAAACAAGACCAGGAACTGACTGTGGCTCAGATCATGAACTCGTTATTACCAAATTCAGACTTAAATTGAAGAAAGTAGGGAAAACCACTAGACATTCTGCTGCTGCTGCTGCTGCTGCTGTTGCTGCTGCTGCTGCTAGGTCGCTTGTCGTGTCTGACTCTGTGCAACCCCGTAGAGAGCAACCCACCATGTTCCACTATCCCTGGGATTCTCCAGGCAAGAACAATGGAGTGGGTTGCCATTATCCTCTCCAATGCATGAAAGTGAAAAGTGAAAGTGAAGTCGCTCAGTTGTGTCAGACTCTTAGCGACCTCATGGACTGCAGCCTACCAGGCTCCTCCGTCCATTCTGGTATGATGTAAATCAAATCCCTTATGATTATACAATGGGAGTGACAAGTGAATTCAGGGATGAGATCTGATAGAGTGCCTGAAGAAATATGGACAGATATTCATGACTTTGTCCAGGAGGGAGTGATCACAGACCATCCCTGAGAAAAAGAAATGCAAAAAAGGCAAAATAGTTGTCTGAGGAGGCCTTACAAATATCTGTGAAAAGAAGAGAAGTGAAGGGTAAAGGAGAAAACAAAAGATATACCCATCTGAATGCAGAGTTTCAAAGAATAGCAAGGAGAGATAAGAAAGCCTTCCTGATTGATCAATGCAAAGAAAGAGAGGAAAATAATAGAATAGGAAAGACTAGAGATCTCTTCAAGAAAACTGGAGATACCAAGGGAATTTTTCATGCACAGATGGATACAATAAAGGACAGAAAAGGTATGGACCTAACAGAAGCAGAAGATATTAAGAAGAGGTGGCAAGAATATACACAAGAGCTGTACAAAAAAGATCTTCACGACTCGGGTAATCATGATGGTATGATCACTCATCTAGAGCCAGACATCCTGGAATGTGAAGTCAAGTGGGCCTTAGGAANTGGGAGTCCCTTGGGTGGCAAGGAGATTCAACCAGTCCATTCTGAAGGAGATCAGCCCGGGGATTTCTTTGGAAGGAATGATGCTAAAGTTGAAACTGCAGTACTTTGGCCACCTCATGAGAAGAGTTGACTCATTGGAAAAGACTCTGAGGCTGGGAGGGATTGGGGGCAGGAGGAGACAGGGATGACAGAGGATGAGATGGCTGGATGGCATCACGGACTCGATGGTCATGAGTCTGAGTGAACTCTGGAAGTTGGTGGTGGACAGGGAGGCATGGCATGCTGTGATTCATGGTGTCGCAAAGAGTTGGACACGACTGAGCAACTGAACTGAACTGAACTGAAGAGTCTCTAGACATTTGGAAGAAATATACACTCTCTATGAACAAACTCCAAATGCATGTCTGGAGGATTCCCTCAGATAAAGATCCTATGAACACAAGCTCACAATAAGAAATCAGTACACACATGAGGTCACAAACCACCATAAACCAGAGGCAGAAGTAACAACCAACTGCACAATTAGAACCACAAAGACTGTAGATATTGGGATTGGCAGGTAGAGAATTTAAAGCAAAGATGTTTAATATATCCTTCGGATTAAACCAAAAGTGGTTAAAAAACATATCAAGAGCTTATAAAAATTGACCAGGGAGATTTAAAAAGGGATCAAACAGATAATCAAGAGATGAACTTTTGCAATGAAATTAAAACTTAGTGAGTAGTTAAAGAGAGGTTTGAAGTGAAATGAAAGTCGCTCAGTCATGTCTGAGTTTTTGTGACCCCATGGACTATGCAGTCCATGGAATTCTCTAGCCCAGAATAGTGGAGTGGGTAGCCTATCCCTTCTCCAGGAGATCTTCTCAACCCAGGGATTGAACTCAGGTCTCCCACATTGCAGGCGAATTCTTTACCAGCTGAGCTACCAGTGGATAGTTAAAGAGAGGTTTAGTGAACTGAAATATAATCTGAAAGTGATCTGAAAGAGACTCTTAGAGTCATGGATATATAGGAAGATCAAGCATCTCTGTTATTGAAATTTAAAAGGGAGACAAAAGAAAGAAGAGGGGAGAGGACATCCTGGATAAATAATGACTGAAAATTTTGTAAATTTGACAAAAAACACCAAAGGCTAAGTTCATTACATACAAGCCCAGTTACAACATAGTGACACTACAGGACACCTAAGAAGAAGAGATCTTGAAACAGTCGAGAAGAAGACAAATTGCTGCAGGAGAATGAAAATTACACTCAATAGATNAAGTTCATTACATACAAGCCCAGTTACAACATAGTGACACTACAGGACACCTAAGAAGAAGAGATCTTGAAACAGTCGAGAAGAAGACAAATTGCTGCAGGAGAATGAAAATTACACTCAATAGATAGCTTCTCAACATTAACAATCAAATTTAGAGACTGGGAGATGAGATCTTCAAATTTTGGAAAGAACGCACAATCAACGTAAGAGTCTATATCTGCTGCTGCTAAGCTGCTGCTAAGTCGCTTCAGTCATGTCCGACTCTGTGCGACCCCACAGACAGCAGCCCATTGGGCTCTGCCATCCTTGGGATTTTCCAGGCAAGAACACTGGAGTGGGTTGCCATTTCCTTCTCCAGTGCATGAAAGTGAAAAGTGAAAGTGAAGTTGTGTCTGACTCAGCGACCCCATGGACTGCAGCCCACCAGGCTCTTCCATCCATGGGAGTTTCCAGGCAAGAGTACTGGAGTAGGGTGCCATTGCCTTCCCTGATCTAATGAGCCTTAATTTTTAAGGATGACAAAAATAAATCTTCAAACAACCAAAAACTGGAAGTATTTACTGACAGTGGGTTTCACTAAGGGACTTTCCAAGCATTCTGAACTTAAGAAGGTAGAAAATGATTTCAAAAGAAGAATGTAAGTACTAGAAGGATTGGTGAGCAAAGGAAATAATAATAGATGGGTAAATCTAAATCAGCATTAACATATAACCATTAACATATAACATATAACCAGGTTATATGTTCTAAGTTTAACATATAAAACTTAGAAGTAAACATATAACTTTATATGTTATAAAACTTATAACATGTGGTTATAAGTTTAATACCAAAACTAGACAAAGATAGTATAACAACAAAAAATTACAGGCCTGTCTCATTGAATATATGCAAAAATCCTTAATAGACTGTTGTTGAACCCCTCTATTGAANAGAAGTAAACATATGACTTTATATGTTATAAAACTTATAACTAGACAAAGATAGTATAACAACAAAAAATTACAGGCCTGTCTCATTGAATATATGCAAAAATCCTTAATAGACTGTCGTTGAACCCCTCTATTGAAGTTTTCAGTGGTGTTACTGTATTCTTTACCTCTGTAATTTCTTTGTTTGTGCTTTCTGGTATTTTCTATCTCTCTGTTGAAGTTCGCACTGTATTCGCGCATTGCTTTCCTGATTTTGACGAGTCCCTTTATAACTGTTATTTTGAACTCAGTGAGGTAAATCACTTTTCTCTGGTTTATTAAGATCTGTTTCTTGAATTTTACCTTGTTCTTTTGTTTGGAACATATTCCTCTGTTTCTTCCTTCTCTTTACTCTCTGTGTTGATTTCTGCACATTAAATAAAACAATCATGTCTCCTCCCTACCCCCATCTAGAAAACCCAATACTAACGATGCCTAATTTATGGAGCTAAAAAATCAGTAGACATCCAAAATTCTGGACAATTATATATAAGTCAGATGGGAGTGATTGCATTTCAAGTGTCCTAATATCCTTGTGTTTTGAGAGAATAGTAGAGATAATTATTTGTGTGTCGGCACTCTGTTGCAGTGCACGGTAATCAGTGACCTCACACTCATGCTGACAGCATCTGACCTCTGATGCATCATACTCCTTGCTTCTCTATGCTTCGAGGACTTCTCCAAAGCCATGGGATACCCACAGGCTCAAGTGCCAGTGCAGTACAAAGGTTTGGGTGAGTTATTGCCCCTGGAGACAACTCCTAATTGGCAGGGAATGCCCACACTTCCCATTATCCAGAAGAATAATTCTTGAAGACATTGCTCATGCTCCTCAGAAAATGTGGCAGAATCAATCCCCTCCCTCCTTGGTCATGACAGTGACCTTAGTAAAGACTCTTAGAAGGGCCTTTTCCTCTTCCCTATCTGCACATTCTCTTGCTCCTGCTCCTTTGGGTTGCTTGTCAAATATGCCATCTGCCTCGAAGACTTTGTCTTGGTTTCTGTTAATTGGACAGCTCAAACTAAAATAAGTAACTTTTAATTTTAGTTTTAATTTATTAAATGTAACAACTCTTGAATTTAACTGTTTAAACAATAAAAATAGAAGGAATAATTTCTAAAACCAATGTAAGAAGAACAAGGATGGAGGGAAAATTCAGTTTATCCAGAAGAAGGAAAAAATAAAATTTTAACTATGTTAAAATAAGATGGTAGAGATGAACCCCAATAAATGAGAAATCACAATCAGTGTAAATGGGCTAAATGCCAAACTGGATTACAAAGTATGATAAAGCAAAGCATATATGCCAAATATACGTCAGCTACAAAACAAATATCAAAATTCAAGGACATAGAAAGGCTGAAAGTGAGGATGGAAGAAATCAAACACTAGGAAAATACTAAAGGAAACTTGGTATAATGTATATATTTCAGATATTTAAGGCCAAAAACGTTTTTGGAAATTAAAACAAAAAGAGCTCATTGCACATTGATAAAATATTAAATTCACTATGCTACAATTCTACATCTGAATGTATCTAATAGTGTGACTTCAAAATACATAAAACAAAAATTGATCCATCTATAAGGACAAATTGACAAATTTACTGTCTAAGTGGGAGATTTTAACATCCTGCTCTCAGACTGATGGATCAAGCAGATCAAAATCAATAATGACAGAGAAGATCTGAACTAGCCATTTAACAAGCATGACTGAAGACATACATAGAATGCTATACCAATAATCTGAGAAAACACATTCTTTTCAGGCACACATAGAACATTTATAAAAATTGATTAAGTACTAAGCATTTCAAAGAATCTAGTCTAACAGGCTACATTCTTAGGTAACAGTGAAATTATACTGCTGCTGCTACTTCTGCTAAGTTGTTTCAGTTTTGTCCGACTCTATGCGACCCCAGAGACGGCAGCCCCCCAGGCTCCCCCATCCTTGGGATTCTCCAGGCAAGAATACTGGAGTGGGTTGCCATTTCCTTCTGCAATGCATGAAAGTGAAAAGTGAAAGTGAAGTCGCTCAGTTGTGTCTGACACTAGACATGAATAAAAAAGAAGAAACTATAATAGAAATTAAAGAAACTCTATAACAAATATATGGTAAAAAAAAAAACCCAAAACCCAGTAATGAAACTACTCAAAATCAGACCTTGTAGGATTCATCTAAATTGATGCCTCAAATAAAATTAGGGCCTCAAGTGTTTTTATTATAAAGGAAGTGAGGATAGAAAGAGACAAACAACTAAAACACTGAGCATAAAGAGAAAAAACTCAAAGAAGTAAGGAAGCAAAGCAGAGGTCAGAGAAATGAGGAAGTGGGAAACAAAGACTAAACAGAAAGAAAGAGCAGGGTATGCAGTGCTCTTCGAAAATTTTAATAAAATTAACACACCTCTGCAAGATATAAAAGTGAGAGGAAAAAGCAGACAACTTTGAGAATGAAAGGGGGCACAGCTATGTCCTGAAGCATGGAGATTGAAAAGAAATGAGACTATCATTTAAAAAATCATGCTAATAACTTCAAAACTCATACAAAATACATAAATTCCTTGGAAAATAAGAATCATGAAAATTGACTCAAAAGTAAATGATTCTATAGCCATAAAGGGCATGGATTCAAATCCACAAACATCTCTTCAAAGAAGACACAGGTCACAGACAGTTCTATAAATTATGAGCTCTACAAACTTTCACAGGACAAATAATTATAAACTTTCATGATGTTTCAAAGAGTCCAAAAGAGGTAGGATATCTTAAATATTAAATCTTCACAAAGCCAGTACAACATTCTAATCAGTATATTAGAAAATTGATTGAAAAACCAAAAATAATACTTTATGATCAAATTTATATTATTCCAGGAATGCAAGGGTAGTTAAACACTAGAAAAATATATGGTTTTAAATTCCCACATTAGCAAATTATAACAAACAAATCTGATATTCAATTATCAATTACCATGAATTATTCATGGTAAAATGTATTAGCAACTTTAGAAACTTTCCTTAGCCTGATAAATTATATCTTCCTGAAATCTATACCTAACTTTTTATTCTGTGACAAACTATTAAAAGTATTCTCTTTAACATTTGGAGAAAGAAAAAATTCTTACCACTACTACTTCAAACAATATGCTAAAGTTTTAGACAATGCAATAAGTCAAGAAAAACTGTGTAAGAACTAGAAAGGAGTAAGCAGTATTATTAGCAGATAATATAAGAAGCTCAAAATAATCTACAAAAAATGATGATAATGCATAAGAGAATTTAGCAAGTTGATTTTAATACAAATATCAATTGTATATGCATAGTTGGGAAAAATATAAATCCAATTAAAATGCTATTTGTGATAGAAAAAAATATAATGTACCTAAGTACATTAAGACAAAGATATATACAGCATGTATCATGTGCCATGCAGTATTCTATGTACTCTTTTATATTAACCCATATCATTCTTACAAAACCTGTATGAGGTAGATACTATAAATTTGTCTCATTTTGTAGTTGGGGAAATTAATAGTCAAAGATAAAATGAGTTATCCATATTGCAAAGTTAGTAAATTGGAGACTAGAGATTCAAATTCAGCATCTGTTTCCAGAGTATGTGTTTTTAACTACTATTCTACACTTTCTTTTCTGGAGAAATAGCAAAATTTTATTGAAAGATATCAAAAAAGATCTAAATAAATAGATGAGCATATCATACTTATGAATAGAATAACTTAATGGCATAAAGATACCAATTATACTCAAATTGCTCCCTATAATTCAATATAATTCCAATCAAAATCCCAAAGGGGTTTTCATGGAACTTGCCCAGTTAACTATAGAATTTATATGGATGAACAAAGAATCAAGAGGAGTCAGTGTATTCCTGAAAAATAAGAACAAGAGAAGAGAGAAATACCTGCCCCATTAACTAACAACATAAAATATTAACACTATAAAAGTAAAGAATGTGGTTTTGGCACAGGAATAGATAAATAAACTGATGTAACATAAAAAAAANGGAGTCAGTGTATTCCTGAAAAATAAGAACAAGAGAAGAGAGAAATACCTGCCCCATTAACTAACAACATAAAATATTAACACTATAAAAGTAAAGAATGTGGTTTTGGCACAGGAATAGATAAATAAACTGATGTAACATAAAAAAAAGAGCTTATAAACTGATCCATGCATGTGTTGGGAACTGATGGGTGACAGAATGAATCAATGGGGAAAAGATGAGCTTTTCAATGTGTGATTCTAGTTATCCAGATGGAAAATAACAAAAAGCATGACTAGTTAAAACCATACACAAAAAGTTAATTTCAGATGGTTTAAAGGCTTAAATGTGAAAGGCAAAAGTTTAAGGCTTTTAGAAGAAAATGTGAAAAAATCATCTTTATGACTTCTGGAAAGTTATTTCTTAAACACAACACTGAAGATCCTATGATAAACAAAGACTGCCAAAGCAGGGTAAATTAAAATGAATAATGTCTAGTTTTTCAATGACAACAGAAACTAAAAGACACAGTACAAACTAAGAGAAGAGGTTTGCCACACTCATGAATGACACTGGTTCAGTGTCCAGAGCATAATAAAGAACTGTGAATGAATAAGAAAAAGACTAACAGCTCAAAAGAAAGAGAAACAGAATGTATGAGCAGAAATTTCACACTAGAGAGTGAATGGCCAATAAGCATATAAAAGAATGCTTAGCCTCTATAGGAATCATGAAATGCCCATTAAAATCATCTTGTGATATGTTTTCTTACTGTCTAGCTACAAAATCATCAGAAAGTCTGAAAATATCAAGTAACGTTGGCAAGAATGTGGAGCCAAGGAAACTTTCCTATACTGCTGGTGGGAGTGTAACTGATAGAGCCGCTTTGGAAAACAACTTAGTATTACCTACTGAAGTTGAAAATGTGAATTTCCTATGATCTGATGATTCTACTTACACATATATGTCCTAAAGAAATTACTGCAAATGTGCATTAGGACAAAAGTATAAGAATATTAGCAGCAGTAGTACCTTTAATAACAAAAAACTGAAAACAACCCAAATGTGTCTCTCAACAATGGGATGAATGAGTAAATTTTTGGTATAGTCATGCAAAGGAATACTATACAGTGGTAGAAATGAGTGAATTGTGACTCAGTGCTTCCCATGCAAGAATCTCAGAACAATAATATTGAGCCTAAAGAGCATTTGCAGAGGAACAAACAGGTTATATTCTATTCAAAGAGAGTGAAATCAGGGAAAACTAAGCATTCTTTTGCTTAAGAATTATAGATACATCTGGTTAAAAACTATAAAGCAAAGCAAGACAATGATATATATAAATTAAAATAGTAGTTTCTTCTGGAGAGGAGCAGGAGAATATAAATTTGGGAGGGGCACACATGGGGTTTGATGATGTCCTTGCCTTTGTGAAATGCCTGAACTATTATTATTTTGTCTTGCTTGAGTGTTTTCCTTTTTTCTGCATTTTCTCACTTCTCTGATTAAATTTTCCCTTTGCAACTTGGAGGCCTAGGAGGCGAAAGCTTTTCTACAAGGAGTCAGGCACTGCAGCACTATTTACCATAGCTAGAACATGGAAGCAACCTAGATGTCCATCAACAGATGAATGAATAAAGAAATGAGGTACACATACACGAGGGACTATTCAGTTCAGTCAGTTCAGTCGCTCAGTCGTATCTGAATCTTTGCGACCCCATGAATTGAGGCATACCAGGCCTCCCTGTCCATCACCAACTCCTGGAGTTCACTCAGACTCACTTCCATAGGGTCGGTGATGCCATCCAGCCATCTCATCCTCTGTCATCCCCATCTCCTCCTGCCCCCAATCCCTCCCAGCATCAGAGTCTTTTCCAATGAGTCAACTCTTCTCATGAGGTGGCCAGAGTACTGGAGTTTCAGCTTTAGCATCATTCCTTCCAAAGAAATCCCAGGGCTGATCTCCTTTAGAATGGATTGGTTGAATCTCCTTGCAGTCCAAGGGACTCTCAAGAGTCTTCTCCAACTTCACAGTTCAAAAGCATCAATTCTTTGG
>SJYW01012018.1:859786-872657 GCA_006410735.1 Raphicerus campestris | reverse complement strand
CTTTTGCATTCCAGTCCCCTATAATGAAAAGGACATCTTTTTTGGGTGTTAGTTCTAAAAGGTCTTGTAGGTCTTCATAGAACCGTTCAACTTCAGCTTCTTAAGCATTACTGGTTGGGGCATAGACTTGGATTACTGTGATATTGAATGGTTTGCCTTGGAAACGAACAGAGATCATCCTGTCGTTTTTGAGGTTGTTGCATCCAAGTACTGCATTTCGGACTCTTGTTGACCATGATGGCTGCTCCATTTCTTCTGAAGGATTCTTGCCCACAGTAGTAGATATAATGGTCATCTGAGTTAAATTCACCCATTCCAGCCCATTTTAGTTCACTGATTCCTAGAATGTCGACGTTCACTCTTACCATCTCCTGTTTGACCACTTCCAATTTGCTTTGATTCATGGACCTCACATTCCAGGTTCCTATGCAATATTGCTCTTACAGCATCGGATCTTGCTTCTATCACCAGTCACATCCACAGCTGGGTATTGTTTTTGCTTTGGCTCCATCCCTTCATTCTTTCTGGAGTTATTTCTCCACTGACCTCCAGTAGCATATTGGGCACTTGCTGACCTGGGGAGTACCTCTTTCAGTATCCTACCATTTTGCCTTTTCATACTGTTCATGGGGTTCTCAAGGCAAGAATAGTGAAGTGGTTTGCCATTCCTTTCTCCAGTGGACCGCATTCTGTCAGCTCTCCCCACCATGACCTGCCCATCTTGGGTCGACCCGTGGGCATGGTTTAATTTCATTGAGTTAAAAAAGGGTTTGGTCCTAGTGTGATTAGAATGACTAGTTTTCTGTGAGTATGGTTTCATTGTGTCTGCCCTCTGATGCCCTTTTGCAACATCTACCATGGTACTTGGGTTTCTCTTACCTTGGGCTTGGGGTATCTCTTCACGGCTGCTCTAGCAAAGCACAGCTATGTGTATGGCTTCCCCAGACAGCCATTTTGCTTTTTTGCATTTCTTTTCCATGGGGATGATCTTGATCCCTGTATCCTGTACAAAATCACGAACCTTATTCCATAGTTCATCAGGCACTCTATCTATCAGATCTAAGGCCTTAAATCTATTTCTCACTTCCACTGTATAATCATAAGGGATTTGATTTAGGTCATATCTAAATATTACTCTTTAGTAGGCAATTAACCTCATTCATGGACATTTTATTATTTTTATTTTCTGAAAGGAAACAAATAGAAGATCTTTGCATAGAAATGGTAAATAAAGAGGGATACTGTAGAGAGGGATTAAAAAAAGAACATAAAAGTTGATAAAAAAAACAAACAAACATACAAGTCAGGAAGAATGAACCAAAAACAAGAGGAAACCTTTCAGTAAACATTAGGCTGAACCATATGAAAGAAATTGTCAGTGTTGAAGCTTTTTGAGTCACAGAAATACAATTTCATATGGCTTGATTTGAACATTTCCCCCAATTCTTGCAGAAGTTACAGACAGTATAATATCTCTTAGAGCTCAAAAAGAAATGGATGGTGGGAAGAAAATAAGACAATGAAAAGACATGGCATTTAAGTTAGCAGATCTTCTGAAGAAAAATGGAAGATAAAAACATTACAGAGATAAACCCCCATTTAAAGCAAAAAAATACAATGAAACTGAGAACAATGGCATGATGGCTTGAAGAAATTGCATTAAACCAAATGGAAAAGTGGAAAGATATAATCATTCAGTGATAGTTACTATTGTCTTTGATAGCACACTAAGTTGCCTCAGTCGTGTCCAACTTTTTGCGACCCCATGGACTGCAGCCCACAAGTTTCTATGTCCATGGGATTCTCCAGGAAAGAGTAGTGAAATGGGTTACCAAATCCTCCTCTGGGGGATCTTTCTGACCCAGGAATCGAACCCACATCTCCAGTGGCTCCTGCATTGCAAGAGGATACTTTTACCTCTGAGTGATAGGGTTCTCCATAAATAAGCTCTGAGGTAGACAGTTATATACAGAAGATCTATTGGAATGTGTTCTCAGGGCAACATCTCTAAGGAAAAAATAAAGAAGAATTGGGCAAAGAGGAAGTTGACTTGTAATGTGATTGCAACTGAGGTCTAAGAAAATTCTGCACAGAGCTCTGAAGCCAGATGGCCTTCAAAGTTGTCCTGAATCAGAAAGAAAAAAAAAAAAAAGCTCTGTTTTTCCTCATTATTCCAATCCCTCATTGGCCATAGGCCAGGTGAATCATTTTCTGCGGCTGAGGGTTTGTCTCAGTGAGGGATGTAGCTGTGAGCCCTCAGCAACTGTTCCATCCAGCAACTGACAAGTAGATGCCTTACCTAAAGAAGGAAGCTGGTGAAGCATAACATATCCACCGGAATTTACCTCTTGTACTGCTCAGATCCACTTGCTTCTCATAAGTTTCCCCTTTCTGGGCTTCTGGGAATAGTTTCTTCAGGATCCTCGTTGGTCTTGCTTCTAATGGGTGATACAATTAGGCTTGAACCACTGTAGAGTCCTTTCCTGCCCTAGACACTACTCAGTGTTGGCAGCCTATGAGTCACCTGGTAAATGAACATGCAGTTTCCTAAATTAAAGGTATCTGTGTGTTATAGTCTTCTCAGGTGGCTCAGTGGTAAAGAATCTGCCTGCCAATGCAGGAGATGCAAGAGATGTGAGTTCAATCCCTGCATCAAGAAGATCCCCTGGAGCAGGAATTGGCAGTTGACAGAGGTATTCTTGTCTGGAAAATTCCATGGAGAGAGGGGGTGTGGGCTACAGTCCACAGGGTTACAAAGAGTCAGACACTACTGAGCACATGCATGCACACAAATGTTGTACTCACTTACAGACATTTCGTAATGTCATTTGTCCTATGTTTTTTGAGACAGTCAGACATGCCTCAAATCCGTGGACCCTGAAAACATCTCTGAATCTTAGGTGGGTTTATCTTTCTGTGGAAGGNCTGCCTGCCAATGCAGGAGATGCAAGAGATGTGAGTTCAATCCCTGCATCAAGAAGATCCCCTGGAGCAGGAATTGGCAGTGACAGAGGTATTCTTGTCTGGAAAATTCCATGGAGAGAGGGGGTGTGGGCTATAGTCCACAGGGTTACAAAGAGTCAGACACTACTGAGCACATGCATGCACACAAATGTTGTACTCACTTACGGACATTTTGTAATGTCATTTGTCCTATGTTTTTTGAGACAGTCAGACATGCCTCTAATCCGTGGACCCTGAAAACATCTCTGAATCTTAGGTGGGTTTATCTTTCTGTGGAAGACATGCATCTTCCTAAGGCCTCCAATGTACTTGCCACTTCCTCTCATGCCAGTTGATAGAATGAATGTCTTTGGTGTCCTGCTAGTTATCCTATCTCATCTCTTATTGGTCTGCTTGATAGGAAGGGAGGTGGGGTAGATCCATAGAGGGGTAAGTGTTATCTTGTGAGGCACAAAACTATGGAAGCTCCTGCATGATCTTCAGGCAAGGGGAATTCACCATCTTCTAACAGAGTGGGCCACTTGTGCATGCCTAGAAAGTTCTGGGGAATCTGGGAGTTGGGATTCTCAAAGGTAAAGATTCACATACTCTCATCCCAAGTCTCAGGTCCCAGGCTTTCCTTAGTAGANATTGGTCTGCTTGATAGGAAGGGAGGTGGGGTAGATCCATAGAGGGGTAAGTGTTATCTTGTGAGGCACAAAACTATGGAAACTCCTGCATGATCTTCAGGCAAGGGGGATTCACCATCTTCTAACAGAGTGGGCCACTTGTGCATGCCTAGAGAGTTCTGGGGAATCTGGGAGTTCGGGATTCTCAAAGGTAAAGATTCACATACTCTCATCCCAAGTCTCAGGTCCCATGCTTTCCTTAGTAGGNCCATCTTCTAACAGAGTGGGCCACTTGTGCATGCCTAGAAAGTTCTGGGGAATCTGGGAGTTGGGATTCTCAAAGGTAAAGATTCACATACTCTCATCCCAAGTCTCAGGTCCCAGGCTTTCCTTAGTAGAACCCTGACTATTTTGTAGAAGATCTGCTGTGTTTGGGAATCCAACTTCCTGAGAGTCTCTACTGAGCTCAGTGCTACACTGTTTTCTCAGTGGTTGCAGGAGATTGGTATTTTCTTAAATGCTGCCAAGGAAACACTCTGGCTTTCACATCTTTTCTTGAATTAGTGGTGAGTCACTCTGAGCCCATTACTGCTCTTTAACACATCAGTGGTACTTACAGCAGCTACTCCTTTCCATCCTCCTTATATTTACCACTTCCCTTGTACCTGTAAGTATCTCCTACTGGTATTGTTTTCCCATGCCACTTATTAAACCATGTCCTTATCATGGTGTGTTGTATAACTTTTCTTCTAAACTTAAAGAAAAGCTGTTCATTTCATCCTCTTGATTTTGGCTCATTCTTCCAACCTGACAAGATCTTGAATCTTGATTTCTTATTCACTGTGTTATCCTCTCAGATTTATATCATCTTTATTCAATTTATTGATAAAAATATTGAACAGGACTGGGTTGGTGTTGATAAAATTGTTGAACAGGACAAGAGTAATGACAAGTTCCTGAAGCAGGTTATGAGGAGGCATGCCTCATTAATCTCTCTAATTCAACAAATATTTATTAAATAACTAATATCTGCTGACAGTGTCTTACAATGGGGCTGTAATGGTGAATAGGAAATGTCTCCTGACCATAAACTTCTTTTGTAAACCCATGTTTACATAAGTCAATTTATTTACTGTTTGGAGCCAAAGTATTTAGCTTGATTATAAATACACTAAAATATACTTATTGTCTAGCCTCATGGTTTTCAGAAATTTTAATTTAATCTTTAATTTAAATTTAATGGATCAGTAAAAATATTAATACAAATAATAAGAATAAGGAGGTGATACAAGAACATTTTTCAAGAGTAATTTTGCAAAATGATGCTATTGAAATAATTGTAATACCATTTCATTTCAGACTATAAAGGGCACAGTCCTTTCCCTCATGGGGTTTTCAATCCAGTGAAGGTCAGACTGGAAACAAAGAAGCAAAGGAATAAATATAAAGTGCGAATTGTGAAACTTGGTATAAATTGTTAGTTGCTCAGCTGTGTCCAGCTCTTCGAGATCCCAGGGACTGTAGCCCACCAGGCTCCTCTGTCCATAAGATTCTCCAGGCAAGAATACTGGAGTGGGTAGCCATTTCCTCCTCCAGAGTNATACCATTTCATTTCAGACTATAAAGGGCACAGTCCTTTCCCTCATGGGGTTTTCAATCCAGTGAAGGTCAGACTGGAAACAAAGAAACAAAGGAATAAATATAAAGTGCGAATTGTGAAACTTGGTATAAATTGTTAGTTGCTCAGCTGTGTCCAACTCTTCGAGATCCCAGGGACTGTAGCCCGCCAGGCTCCTCTGTCCATAGGATTCTCCAGGCAAGAATACTGGAGTGGGTAGCCATTTCCTCCTCCAGAGTGTCTTCCTGTCCCAGAGATGGAACCTGGGTCTCCTGCATTGCACGTGGATTATTTACCATCTGAGCCACCAGAGAAGCCCTAACTTGATATGAAGGAAACTAACTGGGGACAGAGTAGAGAATATGAAAGTAGCTAGGTAATGCTTTCAAACAAACAGCATTTTAGGGACTTCCCCGGCCATCTAGTGGTTAAGACTCCACGCTTCCAAAGCAAGGGCTTTAGATTTGATCCCTGGTTGGGGAACTAAGATCCCACAAGCTGAACAGTGAGGCCAAAACACAAAACAACAAGCAAACAGACAAAAACACAAAGAAGTAGGATTTCAGCTTAAAGATGGAGGAACATCAGAAAATTCCAAGAGAGTGCAATATGGGTGAAACTCATGATGGGTGAGCATGCTGTGTGGAAAGCTGAGAGGAGTCTAGCTGAGCTGGACTCCCAAGACTGAGGAGGAGCAGCTGATGCCCAAGATTGAAGAGTATGGAGTAGCAAGCAGGATGAACTCTGAACAACCTCCAGGACACTTCCCATATTGCCTGCAACATCTGATGGTGACTGGTGACTCTATTGCCCTCCATGGCAAGGCTGTGCATAGCTTCTGCTTTCCACAGGACCTCCAGATGTAATCAACAGTGGGCTGCTGGCTTTCTTAGCAGTTGTATGCAACTCCCCTGAGCATCTAGCATCCACACATTCTTTAGGCTACTTTCACAAGAGACTAAGTAAAGGGGGGCACAGTTTGGAATGTATCTAGATGCTCACCATTAGGATTATGTAGACAAGACTGACCACTTCATGAATGTCGCAGAAGCTGTGCTTGTGTTCTCTGTCTTGTACCGTGTGGTTAGCCCAAGCCCTTCCTTTGACTAAGAGGTTGACTGATGTGTAGGGCTTGCTAAGCCACAATAAAGAGTTTGGATTTTATTCAAGATGCAAAAGGAAACCATTGAAAGCTTTTAGGCAGGGAAGTAAAGCCATCTGCTTTATTGTGTAAAAATCTCCCTCTGCTTGCTTTGTGGGGGAATGGATTACAAGAGGACAGGAGTGAGAGCCGGGGAACCAGTTGGAAGGCTATTGAATTAACTGAGATGAAAGAAAGTGGCTTAGCAAGGAAATTCATATTGGGAACAGAGAAGTAGATGGACTCAAAATATATTTAGGAAGTAGAGGGTAAGACTTTCTAGTAGATTAAATATTAGGTATTATGTTTCTGAAGAACTCAAACACAATGCCTAGATATTGTGCCTGAGNATTGGGTGGTTGTAGCAGTTTTTAGACTCATCAACAGGCTATGAAAATTTCCATTGCTCTGCCTCGTCCTCACCATCACCTTGGATTGAATGTGTATATATACACACACACGCACCTAAATAAGAAAATATACATATGTAAACAATTATATATATGTATGTTATATATAATATCTGCATAGATAATGTGTATATATTAAGTGTATATATTCAGAAAACTAAGATCATGGCAGCCAGTCCCATCACTTCATGGCAAATAGATGGAGACCCAGTGGAAACAGTGGCTGACTTTATTTTGGGGGGCTCCAAAATCATTGCAGATGGTGACTGCAGCCATGAAATTAAAAAGCGCTTACTCCTTGGAAGGAAAGTTATGACCAACCTAGACAGCATATTAAAAAGCAGAGACATTACTTTTTCAACAGTGGTCCATCTAGTCAAGGNTTGCAGATGGTGACTGCAGCCATGAAATTAAAAAGCGCTTACTCCTTGGAAGGAAAGTTATGACCAACCTAGACAGCATATTAAAAAGCAGAGACATTACTTTTTCAACAGTGGTCCATCTAGTCAAGGCTATGGTTTTTCCAGTAGTCATGTATGGATGTGAGAGTTGGACTGTAAAGAAAGCTGAGTGCCAAAGAATTGATGCTTTTGAACTGTGGTGTGGGAGAGTCCCTTGGACTGCAAAGAGATCCAACTAGTCCATCCTAAGGGAAATCAGTGTTCACTAGAAGGACTGATATTGAAGCTGAAACACTGATACTTTGGCCACCTGATGTGACGAGCTGACTCATTTGAAAAGATCCTGATGCTGGGGAAAATTGAGGGCAGGAGGAGAAGGGGAAGACAGAAAGAGATGGTTGGATGGCATCACCAACTCAATGGACATGAGTTTGAGTAAACTCTGGGGGTTGATGATGGACAGGCAGGCCTGGCATGCTGCAGTTCATGGAGTCACAAAGAGTCGGACATGACTGAGCGACTGAACTGAACTGAACTGATGTATAGATACACACACACAATGTATATATATGTTATATAGTATCTATAATAATATACAGAGCTGCATTATCCAGACATAATGAAATTTATAGAAAACTTAAGGAATTTGCAAGACTAATGTCATGCATATTCAAGTTTCTATTTCTCCTTTGATTTTAGAACATACCTCTGACATAAAAATGCAGCTCCTCAGGGCAATTTAATTTTTGGTGAGTCACAGGAGAATCGGTGAGAGAGGAGACCCTGATAGTTTAGTGGAGGTATGCTTCTATCTCTCCTCCTTTGATCCATGCTCAATGCATCCCAATTGCACTGAACTAATAATGCTGACAGGGGCTTTCTGAGCCAGGAGAGCTCAGTCTGTCCTGGTGAGACGTTCTGGAAACTTGGGACCTGATGGGTGTTTGCCCTCACTGAGGCTAGAATGGACTCCTAGGTTGTGAATGACTGGTATTGAATGACTTAATAAAGGACCCAAGCCACAAGAACCATGCAAACTGATTGGGATTCCATGGGACCCCAAGAGCATTTGCCATTTCCTGTTCAGAATTGAATTACATGTCGAGGTAGTGTGCATGCATATAGAAGTGTTTTTATTTGGTTGGCAGTTGATCAGAGCATTACAAGCATGAGGAGAAGGGATACAGTTCTCATCGTAAACCAGAGTGTACTAAATGACTTAGTAGCCTGTGCATGCCTATATATTTTGCATTTATTAAAAGTTTTCTTTGTTTTAATAGCATAAGCTTTCACATAAATGAAGTGTAATAGGAAGTTATGATATACAGAAAGTTAAAGGTGTTATTTTATTGGAAAAATGTTTAACGTTTACTTATTATAAAGTCAGCAAATGAGAATAGTTATAAAAAATCTATATTTACCTGAATCTGTGGTTGTAAATGGTAATAGTTTCCTTTATTTTATTCTTTTACATAGACTTTAATTTTTAAAGCAGTCTTAGGTTCACAGTAAAACTGAGCTGAAAGTACAGACATTTCCTATATACCCCTGAGCCCCCTCCTGGTTACTCCCCAATTACCAACATCCCCCATCAGAGTGGTACATTTGTTACAATCCATGGACTTACCTTGACACCTCATTATGATCCAGAGTGCATGGTTTACAGTAGGATTTACTGCTGATGTTGTACATCCTATGGGTTTTGACAAATGCATAATGAAATGTATCCACTATTATCATATCATATAGAGTAGTTTTATTGTCTTAAAAATTCTCTGTGTTCAGCCTATTCAATTCTTCCTCCCCATCAGTCCCTGTCTTTATTTTAAAATGAAGTTCCAGAGATTTAGAAGGTGGAGAGTAGGAAGTTGTTATATCAAAGCAAAATGCTAACAATATAGAACATCCTTTGTAGTTAAAAAAATCAAAACTAAAAGTTCAATTAAGAAATTAAAAAGGTAAGCCACAGAATGGGAAATAATATTCATAAGAGATGTATCAGACAAAAGACTTGTATCCAGAATGTAAAAAAAAAAAAAAAATCACTCCAATTTATCAAGAATAAAGAAACAAGCCTCCAAGAAGTGAGGAAAAGACTTGAACAGACACCTCACAAAAGAAGATATAAAATGGCCAATAAGCATAGGAAGAGATGCTTGGCAAACAAAACTCACAGGGGCTAGTAGCCACTGTGTATCCAGTAAAACAGATAAAAGAAGCAAGCTTGGTAGCACCAAATTTTAACAAGGATGCAGACTGACTCGAATTTTAGGACTTTGTTGATTGGAATGTCCCAGCTACTTTGGATAACTGTTTAGTAGTTTGTTATAAGCTTAAAGTTCACTTCACCTATGACACAGAAATTCCATTCCTAGGTATTTACCCAAAATAAATAAAAATCTATGTTTAAAAAAATTGTGTATAATTAGTAAGTTTATTTATAATTATATGAATAACCAGGGGAAACCCACCCTTATCGACAACCGAATGAATAGACAAAATGTGACATATTCATAGAGCGGAATACTCAGCAATGAAAAAGAAATGACTATGGATGTATGTAACAACACAGATGCATCTTAAAAGCATATTGTGTGAAAGAAGGCAGACCCAAATGAATACATCTTGGGTGACTTCATTTCTGTTCTAGACCGAGAAAAATAATTTATGGGCATCGAAAATTGGCATACAGAGGTGGGTTCTGATGGGAAGAAGGCATGAGGGAATCTGCTAGGGTGACAGAAATGTTCTTTACTTACGTTGGATGTTGTTTCCAGAGGTGTGTAAACAGTTGTCAGAACTATCAATTAAAACTGTTACGATCTGTACATTTCATTGTATGCAAATTTCACCTCAGTAAAAGCGATCTGAAATGCCAATTAAGAATCACGCATAAATTTCATAAGCACTTACTGTCACTATATGATGTTCTATGATGCTGTGAGTCACTCTTCACTTGAGACTGCATGAAGGTGACGCCTTGAAAAAAAAGGATGCTCCCAGCAGTGGACCCTGAGGCTCTCCCTAGGTTGAACTGGTCACCACACACGTGGAACAATGCATGTTTTCTCAAACAACCTCACACAAAGAGACACAGGAAGATCTGAATTAAAAACCAATAACAACATGGAAAATGGCTGAAAAGCAAAGCCATGTTCCTGGTCAATGACACATTTGCCAGAAGTTTAAATATTTGTCACAGATGGCAAACAGTATTCTGAGGTCTGAACAAAGCTGATTGAACCTGGCTTCCCAAATTCACAGAGTAGGGGTCATCTATGTGCTTGAACGTATTATGTTGCACATTTTAATGCTCTTGCTATTTTGCATTATGCTTTTAAAGCATTGATATGTATGTTTATAATAAGAATCACATGCTTACAAAGCCTCTGAGGTTGGAAACCACTGATCTAGCTACACTAACACTGTGTTGGAGGCCAGGATGCTGCCTTCTGTTTATGCTAAAGAGCTTTAATGGCTGGAGTGAAGTGTTAACAGTTTCATGGTAATAAGCGAGCAAGCAGGCAGTCTGGGAGACTAAATGACTCCTGTTAAAAAATTGATAACGGCTTCTCCTGGGCAGACACAAAGGACAGATAGATAAAGGGAGGTTGTAAGCTGTCCAGTGAATCTAAATCAGATGATGTAGGTGAAACCACTATTTCAACCCATTCTTGGCTGTATCAACGTTTTCTGGCCTCAGTTTCTTTCTGTGTCTGCCTAACTCACTCGGTGTAGAATGATGCTTCTTAAACTTTAATACGCATTGAAATCACTTGAGGTTCCTGTACAGATGATAGTCCGGTAGGTCCGGGATGGAGTTTGAAATTCAGCAAGATTCTAANTCTGGCCTCAGTTTCTTCCTGTGTCTGCCTAACTCACTCGGTGTAGAATGATGCTTCTTAAACTTTAATACGCATTGAAATCACTTGAGGTTCCAGATGATAGTCCGGTAGGTCCGGGATGGAGTTTGAAATTCTAGCAAGCTTCTGGGGGATGCTAATGTTCCCAGTCCCGTACCTGGAGAAGCCAAGGGCTAGGGAATCTGTCTGCCTCGAAAGTAAAGAATGCGGGACACACTCAAATATTGTTTTCTCAGTACGGCTCTCTAAGATCATTTGACTTAGATGAAGGGAGGAGATGAGGTGGGATTGGAAAGAAAATTCAGATCCTTCAGGGCTATACTGTTCAATACGGTAGCTGCTAGTTCCATATGGGGGGCTTCCCAGGTGGCTCAGTTGTAAAGAACTGCCAGTGCAGGAGACATGAGTTTGATCTCCGGGTTGGGACAAACCCCCTGAGAAGAAAATGGCTACCCATTCCAGTATTCCTGCCTGTGAAATCTCATGGCCAGAGGAGTCTGGCGGGCTACATAGTCCATGGGATTGCAAAGATTCAGACACGTCTCAGCGATTAAACAGCGACAACAGCTCCATATGGCTGTTTACATTTAAATTAAATGAAATAAAATATGTAGTTCTTTTGTTGAAATAGAAACATTTCAAGTGCTCAGTGGGCACTTAAGGTGAATGATGGCTAATGTACTGTGTTACTTGGCACAGAATCTGAGCATTTCTTTCCTCACAGGAAATCTTCCTGTGTGTCATGCTTTGGGGAACTCAGAGAGAACTTGACCCAGGAGCAGGCTGTGACCTGGGAGACAGACCATTTTCCGGAACAAGGAATCTTTCATACGCAGATTTATCATGGAAGCTGAGTGAAGCTGAATGCTGCATCTCTTGGTATTAATAGTTACTTAGTGTCATTTTACATCTTTGGACCTGGAGCAGAATACCATTCTGCTCAGCTTGTCTCCTGGTTGGGTTTCTGAGCTCATGCAGTATCACGTATGTAGTCCGTTCACTTCACACATACGTTTTGAGGCAGAGCAGGGTTGACGGACCTCCAGACCCTTCAGAGCTCATAGGATCCCTATTTCAGTGTTCTCTAAACTGTGTTCTGGGAAGGCCGAAGCATTCAGGCTCTGTACTTCTGTTGCTTCCAACAGATTAGCTTCAATTTTATCTGTTTTATATATTGGTTTCCTTGTAAATATCCACCTGAGGAAAACAACACAACGAAAACAACTGGCCCCTCTTTAAACAAAGTTTTCAAACCCCTGATTCTAGTTCAGCCGTCTCACTTTATAAATGATGTAACTGAGGTCCAAGGAGGTGGAGGGTGTGACCTTTCCAAGTTCACATGGCCAATTAGCGAGAGAGCTGAGATGGGAAATCATGTCTCCTGACCTGGGCAGCTCTGCTTTCCCTGGCTCCCTGTTAATTATTTTTGAGTGCTGTGTGGCTGCCACCCCAGCTGGACTGCAGACTCCCAAAGGGAAGGACGGGGCTGGATAGATATCTGGTACTGCTGCTGGCCCATTGCCTGGTAGCTCCCTGCTGGAGAATTAGTACCATCTAGCTGATTGCAAGTTGTGGTAGCTTCCTGGGAGTGAAGTGCTGGGAGGAATTCGAGGCAAAACACCTGCATCCCTCTAGACCTCAGTTTTTACAGTTGGGAGCGATGCTTTCCTCACAACTAGGCTTTCCTGGTGACTGTGACTTGACAATTTTCCAGGGACCAGGAAAGGATCTTCAGAAGGTATTCAATTGATTTTTTTTTTCCCCTGGGCTTGAGCCTCTGCTCCAGAACTGACCTCCAAGTCAAGCCCAAGCTCCCTGGGCTGGAACTCGACTAATTTCCAGCCCTCACTCAGAGTTCTGTGCTTT